>OMLP01040306.1:0-41546 GCA_900302685.1 Spondyliosoma cantharus | reverse complement strand
CTGAAAGTCAGTGGTGTATAAGGTGAACAGGAAAGGAGACAGTACAGTCCCCTGCGGAGCTCCTGTATTACTAACCACCACATCAGACAGAACACTGCCCACACGGACAAACTGTGGCCTGCCTGTCAGGTAGTCAGTAATCCAGGAGACAATGGGAGTGTCGACACCCATCACCCGCAGTTTCTCCCCCAGTAGCAGTGGCTGAATGGTGTTAAAAGCACTGGAGAAATCAAAGAATGTGATTCTCACAGTGCTGCCACCACCATCCAGGTGCGAATGGGCTCGTTGCAGCAGGTAGATGACAGCGTCATCAACTCCCAAGTGGGGCCGGTAAGCAAATTGCAGAGGGTCTAGCAGGGCTCTCACCTGCGGCCTCAGGTGGGCCAAGACCAGTCTCTCCAGCACCTTCATCACGTAAGATGTGAGGGCCACTGGTCGATAGTCATTGAGGCCTGATGGTGTCGACTTCTTAGGAACAGGAACCAGGCACATCAGATCACAGCTACAACATAGAGTGGTCAGCTATATGCTGTGTAAAAAGGCTGACTGGTCCATGCTAAGTGACCATTTTAACTACCTACATGTGATACCAAACTTGACCTGCCATAACACAGAAAGAGCACAGGAGCCAAAAGAGATAGCATACACCCACAGGTGATACTGTAATCTCTAATCAGGCCCTGGTTGGGTGTTGAATAGAGGAGGAGTCAGGTCTGGAGTTGCGTTCACTAACATGATACTGTACTCTTCTGTAACAGGTGAACAGTCTCCACTGCATTCCCTGGCTAGGCTTGTTACGTAGCATGAAATAAAAGGGCTCAAGTACAAGTGCCAGTGTCTCTGGATGAAATTGTAACCACCAATTTAACACCTTAAAATACGTAATGAGGTGTTGGGGAGCACAACTGCATATGTGAAAAATGTAGTGGACCATTTGTGGCTCCAGAGGAAGCTGCATGTCTGTCAGTGGCTAAATTGCATTGTGGGTAATGTAAGGCTTTTTTTCCCCCACATAGTACTCCCCAAGATAAAACATCAAAACTCTGCTCGTCTCATTTCTCTCCTCTGTTTTATTGTTTCAGCTGACTGGAGGTATAAAAACAGAATGTCAGAATTTACGAGACGCACTGAACTCAGCATTGATCATAACACAAGTCATGTGACGCGTGCGATGTGCGCAGGCGCGCTGAAGATTTTAAAGCGAAGTGAAGTGCGGTGAAGTAGTATATATATATATGATTGTTTGGAGCGTCCTGAGTGAAGCATGAGGAGGATCTTCGTGTTTCTGGCGGTGACAGTGAGCCTGTGTCCGGTCCGGCTGCTGCAGGTAACCGGTCACTTTGTGACATCTCAGTTCCGCTTTGGACAAAAGTCCATTCAAACCTCTATGCTGACACAAAACTGGACTTAAAATACTATTAATAATGTTAATGATAATTGATGATATACACATCACTCGCGAAGCCATACTTTTATTTAAAGATGTGTAGTGCTGGATGAAATACACTGAAGTAATGTGAATACCGCTAACTGCTGAGTCAGCTGTGAGCCGAGCAGAGGACTGAGGTCTGAGCACAACGCTGCGTCCTCTCATGGTCCTCGTGTTTGTAAGGCTGTAATACATCTCCACTTTCTTCAATGGAGTTTGGTTGTGTGTGACGTAACTTGTGAAAGTTCCCTGAGCGCCTGGTGTGTGAAGCCTGTTCTGAATGACTGAATAAATGAGTATAATGTGCTCTGTGCCTTTATTTGTTTACAGTGGAGAAAACATGATGGAGTCAAGAGAGGAGCCCAGTTCACAGAGAAGTATTTCAGTCAGACCATGGACCACTTCAACTTCAACAGCATGGGCAACGG
This sequence comes from Spondyliosoma cantharus, assembly GCA_900302685.1. Lineage (NCBI taxonomy): Eukaryota > Metazoa > Chordata > Actinopteri > Spariformes > Sparidae > Spondyliosoma > Spondyliosoma cantharus. The sequence goes on along the minus strand of OMLP01040306.1, from coordinate 39,689 downwards.
GACATTCAGCCAGCGTTACCTGATCACAGGTGAGACCGCTGTCCCATTCTAAACCAGAACGAACAGATGGGCAGATTACTCACTGTGCTCTGTTTTCCCTCTGCTTTCAGATGAGTACTGGCACAAAGGCCACGGCCCTATTTTCTTCTACACTGGCAATGAGGGAGACATCTGGGAGTTTGCGCTCAACTCTGGATTCATCACAGAATTAGCTGCTCAGCAGGGAGCCTTGGTCATATTTGCTGAACATGTAAGAAAACGCTGGTGCACATCATGAAACAGCACTATCATCATCTAAGAGCAGACTACACAGGTCATGTGACAAAGGAAAATAGGAAATGGATGGTTGAGGCTTGACTCATTCTATCAGCTGATTTTCACTCCCTTGTGTCGTTTCTTTTACAAGGTCGTGTGGTTTCCACTACCAAACCAAACGCCTTTACACACTCTAATCAGCTGGTGTATCTGTGGGCCTTTCATAAGGCCAAGGACACCTTATAAAACCAAGATAAAAAAAAAAAAAAACACTTGCAGGACTTTGAAACAATAAATTAGAGAATAAAGTGCAGTTTCATCATTAAATGTCATTTAGAGGGAAGGAGAGGATCTTCAGCAGGATGGGGCCCTCTGATATTGAATTACATTAAAACCTCCTATAGTGATCACATCCGTCTGCGTCAGATGTACCACTGATAGACGATTATGTTCACGGAATTCTTTCATTTTCTTCTTATTATATCTTCCGGTTCTGATATTTTGGCCCTTAAGTTGTTGCACATTTTTCAACGTATTCAAACACCAAAATCACCAATATCACTCATAATTTCAGAGATATTTGACGTTTTTTGGCCATTTTTTTCACATTCAAGCAGATTACAGAATTTTCAAACAATCCCCCATTTCCACACTTTTTTCAAACTTTTTCAAAGCTCATCTAGTCATTCACGCTTCCAGATAGCAACTCTTATATCTTAAATCTTAAATATTCAACTGTCTTTGAAGCTTTGTCACGTCGCAGTTATAATGGTAGTCAGTGAGAAATCACTTCAGACCCACTCATCTTCCAACTCTTCTCCCTCCTTCATACATTCTCATAGGAACTCCATTCGGACTGTGAAATGTTCACAAGACTTTCTCACATCAAATCAACTTTTTCACAGCATTCAAACTTTCTGCACAGTCGCAGTTCAAGCATTGATAACTTTTCAGCCACTTTCAGATTTTTTCATTGGTGTGTATGGGCTGGAGTGTTGACAGCCAGAGTGGAGGAGCTCAATAAAATACGTACACGTTTCTTGTTTTGAAAATGTAATTAACCTTGAACACCTTCGTCCTCCTCTCCCTCTTCCAGAGGTACTATGGCAAATCTCTGCCGTTTGACAAAGACTCCTTCAACATCCCAGAGATCGGCCTGCTGACAGTGGAGCAGGCCCTCGCTGACTACGCTGTCATGATCACTGAGCTGAAACAGCAGCTGGCAGCCACACACTGCCCTGTCATCGTGTTTGGAGGCAGGTAGGATCTATTTGCCCGACACTGCGCTTCCAGTTTGTCACTCGTGTGACTTGTTGTCAAGAATCTCATATAATCTCTTATATGAATAATCTGTCCAATACTGGCTGTTCACATTAAGCTTGAATATGTGGCTTTTTTTGTGTCCCCTTCAAGAAATATCACATTCATGTGTGATCAAAACAGAGTAGAGCTGAGTTCCACACATAAACTGAAAGAAAGGGTTGAGAGCAGCAACACTCCACCTCTGATTCTTTGACTGAAATCATCAAACCTACTGGTTTCTTCCATGTGATATGTTTTGGCCATGGTGCACAAATTAATTTTTGGACACTTGATATACAGTCAGTGTCCAGTGTTTATATGAGGAACCATCATCTCTTGATTGTTTTTTTTGTTTGTGTTTTTTACAAATAATGAATTAAAAAAAGAATTTCCCAATTTGGGATTAAAATAGTATATAAAAATTAAAAAAAATTAAAAATTAGTTGTTTGTCAATCACTGTTTCTAAAACCCCAAATTACATCCTCAAATGTCTTGTTTTGTCCACAAACCAAAGACGTTCAGTTTACAGTTGAAGAGGAGGAAAGAAAGCAGAACATATTCACATTTAGCAAGCGGACATCGATTCATTGTTGCAGCTGAACCTGGAACAAATCCCACCTTCATGTTGAGTTTTTGTGGAAACTGCTTCAGAGAGGTGTTGATCAAACTTTAGGGTCATTTTATTTTTAGATTAACTTTTTAAACAGATAAAGACCATTATGCAACAAACATGAGCACCTAGCAGTATCATGTACAAATGGCATGTCAAGTCAGATCAATCAATATGATGCACAAAGTGACAGTCAGTCGCTAACACCCAGACTTTTGTTGTTAGCTGTTAGCTTACAAGTTGTTTAGGACTTGGTGAACTTGCCTTCACCACCTGAAGATGTGTAACAGGCCATTTTTGCAAAGAAATCCATCAAGCCAAAGTTGAAACTGCAGCTATTCTGATACTTTGAATATACTTCACACGTCCAGGTTTAACTGTGGTCGCAATCAGATACCAGATCTGACGGGAGCTGCGGCGTCAGGTTCCAGAGGGTGATCTGAGCCCTTCTCTCCCTGTTCTTTCAATCTCATGAAGTGAATGCATCAGTGATAAACGCTTCCTTTCTTTCAGATATAAGATTATACTTTTCCAAATTGGCAGTGACCCAGTTATTCCTCAGTTCAGTTCAGGACAGACATGACACAAGATTTCTTCCAAAATAAAAGTTGGAAATTCGTTCTTTATTCTCATTCGCTCATCTCGGAGTGCTTCCTGTTTAGCTGTCTCACCTCTTCCTGCAGTTATGGGGGAATGCTGTCAGTCTATATGAGGCTCAAGTATCCCAACATTGTGGCTGGAGCTCTGGCTGCCAGTGCCCCCATACTGTCCACCGCTGGGCTGGGAGACTCCAGGCAGTTTTTCAGAGATGTCACAGCTGTAAGTGCATCCATGCTCTCCTTTTTGTGTTCAGCCTGCTTCTTATTGAGAAAGACAAGTGTCCTGAATCTGTCCCGCTGTCTTGCCAGTGTTGTTTGTCCCTGGAACTGTTAGAGCTGTTTCGGAAACAGTGTATTTAATTGGTTCACCCAAACACATGCAGGTTGGATAATGATCTTTGTTCCTCTTTCAAAGGATTTTGCGAGCGTAGCCCCTGAATGCACAGATGCTGTAAGAGGAGCTTTTCATCAGCTGAAAGAGTTGGCTGAGCACCAAGGTAAATCTGTGACAATGAACAGAAATGTCTGACTGCGTTACGTTGCTTAGGCAGCAATGGCACTTTTTGCACAGTGGATTTGTCTCAAGTCAACCTGATTGTTTGTCACGAACTTCTCCTGGCCTCGGAGGCATTGCTCTCTGGTTGAAAGGAAAACATCGTCATGGAGATGTAGTAATTCTGACGCTGTCTCCAGATTACATGCGCATCCAGTCCGAGTTCCTCCTGTGTAAGCCTCCATCGTCTGCTCAGGACATCCACCAGCTGAACGGTCTGCTGAGGAACGCCTTCACTCTGATGGCCATGCTGGATTACCCCTATAGCACTCACTTCATGGGCAACATGCCTGCCAACCCTGTCAAGGTGCACGCAGCCTTTCTTTTAAAAACTGCAAATCGCTGGTTTGAAATGCAACATCACGTATACTGAAACTAATCTGAAAAGCAGAAGAGAAACTTCCAGGGCCCACACTTTCCATGTTCAGCTTTCCCAGGCCGTAATGACCAAATAAAACCAGCGGTTTGAACGACAGCTGGGGACCTCTAGTAGGGCTGCCATCTGCAGTTCCACTTCTTAGACAAGTATTAGAGCTCAGAGGATACAGTTCCCAGATGTGTATCAATATTGATGAGCTTACTGCAGGTATATTCATGCTCGGAGGTTCATATGTTGGTCCATTAGCAAAAAGAATATCCGAAAGGAATCCGTTTATAACACGATACATGACCTTCAGTGTATGTGATGAATGTTTGAGTGAATGTATGGATAAGATGAATAATATGATGATGGTGAAACAAAGTAAGCTTAGTTTTGGGCCATTCAGTGACAGGCATGAAGAATAATAATAATAACGGTTTCATTAACAAGTTCATATGGTTTGTTAAAGCAGAATAATCAGCCAGGTTTTAGTAAATGTTACTTCTTCAACATTATTGATATTATCCAAGCCGGGAGAATGGGTCCTTGTACAGCAGCTGCAGCACACACTGATGTGTTACATGACGGTGCACACAGTTCTACAGTTACAGTATAAATGACACATGCAAATCACAGCAAGTCTGCAGGGTACACAAAATAAAATCATGTGTTACATAGATAGAAATTAAACACAAATCTGTACCATGAATATAACACAGTCATAAATAAGTGGATATGACAGGAGTGAGATGATAACAAGAAATGTTTGATGTGAGTGTTTTTCAGGTGGGCTGTGAAACCATGCTGAGTGGACCCGACCTGCTCACTAACCTGAGGAACACTGCAGGTAAGACGAATGAACACCCAGTCTTATTGAAAGCTGCCACTTTGTTTCAGACTGGATTGAGATGCTGGCCAATGAGAGGTGTGTCAATTGTGGGTGTCTTTCATGTCAGCAGACACTAGAGGGCAGTGGCCAACTTCCCATTCCCGATTAAATCCAATTAGTTCCAGCTGCCTGTGTTCTTTGGGTATACAGTCAGTATGACCTGTTGTTCTGTTGGAGTTCTGTTGGTGCTCTGACCACACTGCTCTGCCTGTGTTCTCTTCTGGTAGATCACTGAGCACCTGCTGGGCAACAATCCAAATCTCTTTGACCCCAACAGAGAAATGAATGGAAATGAGGCTTTTATCGATATTGTAAACGTGATCCTAAATAACCTCTCCCGATGTGTCTTGCAGGGATTGTGTACAACTCTACTGGGGTGCTGACCTGTTTTGACCTGTACAGTCTGTATCTGGAGTGTGCTGACCCCACTGGCTGTGGGCTGGGCTCTGACAGCCTGGCCTGGGATTACCAGGTACTCCAACACCCACATACACACTTGCGCAGCACTGTAGCAAATGCCAGCATATAATCTTTTCAGGCTTGTATCGGTAAACTCTCAGGGTGTATTCATGCCTGACTCGTTGGACGCACGCGTTTCACTTTCAGATGGTCAGTTTGCTTGGACAGTCGTGAACGCAGCAGTGAGATGCGGGACAAAACAAGCAGGCGATCAATCTCAGTCCACTTCCGGGTGGACACTTTAGCACAATTTCAAAAGATAAAATATGAATCGATGCGTCTGCTGATTATGAGATCTGTTCAGGAAGGATCTAACAATTGATCGTATGTGTTTTTATGCAAATCATCTGTTAATCATCATGGTCTATATGCACATCAGCGTATTAGAGTATTGTCCCAGATCAACTAGTCAAAAGCTGCAAAACGACTGCGCTTGTGTTGTACTCTGTGTACTTTGTCACTTAATTTAGTCATTTAAACGTGTGTGACAGTAATAAGCCCCACGCCACTGCTCTACAAGATGCCTCCTCTCCTTCCTGCCTCTACTAGAGCCCGACCGATGCTTGATTTTTGGGTCTGATAACGATACCAATATGAGGAGGTAAAACAATTCTGATATCGATGGATCAGACAATATACACACATGGTCAGCAGTGATCCCTCAAATGTGAAAAGCAAAGATATGTAACAGAGGCAGGACATTTAAGAGTTTAACAAGAACTGTCTGAACATGTAACTTCAGTACAGGAATAGTTTCATTTTGACTTCATGATGCTCTTCCTGGTTGTATCAGATGAATCGGCACACACTGGTAATGGAAAGTTCTCACTTGAAATACAGCTGGAAAATGACATGTTACAAAAGCATATCCATTAGAATGAAAGTGTCAGTATACAGTATTAAAAAAAAAAAATGTTGAAACAGATTGTTTACCCAAATGTTTAGGGTTAGCACACAGTTGATTTATCTAATTTTCACCAATTTATTCTGGCCAACATTTCAGCCTCATTGCCTCTCATCAGAGCAGGGAGGGAAATGGAAGCCAAGTAGTCTATATACAGGAGTCGGTAGGCAAGTGGTTTAAAGGGTCACATGTTAAATAACAGAATGTCGATCACAGAACCTGTAACCTCGGCCAGAACTGTTGAATTGCATGAGATCGTGTACAGCATTTAATCTTGTGTCACTGTCACATAGTCAAGAAAAGATTAGGAAGTTAATCACTTTAAGCAAATCACCTGCAAACTTTTGAATATATCTGACACGACTTCTATTTCACTCCCGTTCTGATGAAGGCTGCGAGGCTGAAGCACTTTCAAAGATTCACTATCATCGATTTTTTTGTTCTTCATTTTTTGGCGAACAGAATTTCAGTCTGACAAAAGAAATGTAGCCCATTTAGCTACGGTGCTTAATCTGCAAACTGTCTCTCACGTGGACACTTCCTCTGCCTCTGCTGTGGTTGCAGGCATGCACAGAGATCGATCTGTGCTACGAGAGCAACAATGTGACGGACATGTTTCCTCCCTTGGCCTTCACTGAGAAAGACCGTGAGCTGTACTGCTCCAAACGCTGGGCTGTGGTTCCACGACCAGACTGGCTCAAAACCCAGTTCTGGGGTGACGGTGAGTACTCGGTACTAATGGGCCCCCACACTGGCCTGACAGATCCCAAAGTCTAAGCTAGAAATGAAAGGTAATGGAACTGCCCAGCCGCTCACCCAGGTCTGCTGCTTATTTAGGTCCACTTAGTTCCTGAGTATTCCCATAAGCTGTATGTATCTGGACTTGTGTTCTTGTTTCTAATGAGCTGTGTGCCCTCGTGTTCAGCTCTCTCCACAGCAAGCAACATAATCTTCTCCAATGGAGATCTGGACCCGTGGGCAAACGGAGGGGTAAGACATTAAAGCAGGTGAATACACCTCAGTAAACTGTGAGGACACGCTTTCACTTAATCAGCTCTCTGCTCTTTAGGTGCGCAAGTCGCTGAGCTCATCACTCATCGCTGTCAATATTTCTGGAGGAGCCCATCATCTGGATCTGAGGTATTGAAGCCTGTTGCCCCCTGGAGAGACATGAATGTTGTTGTTGTTATTGTGAAAATCTAACCTGACATTACCGTGGTTTTATGCAGAGGATCTAATGACGCTGATCCAGTGTCCGTAATCAGCGCCAGGAAGACCGAAGCGGACCTCATTGCACAGTGGGTGAAGATGGAGAGGACCAGATCAACCAAGTTTCTCTCCAAGTTTTAAAGAAAATACTGAGTCCACCTGGGTGTCTCGGTTCCATTATGCACCCTAACTGTAGTCAGTGGGTGTAGATGTGTTCGGCTTGGAGAGCCAAAATTGAGTAAATCTGTCCGACCTGAGTTTTGTCCATGTGCAGTAATGTCCCACAATAAAATCCGCAGCAGGAATGGAGGAGCTGCTCTGTGTGGACAGAGGAGAGAGCTCCACAACAACACAATAAAGTGACATTTTGCTTGTGCTTTTATTATTTTTTTTGGCAAACATTAGTCAAGTTTAAATGTATTGCCAACTATTTTCATGATACATTCATTGTTTAAATCATTTTTCAAACAAAAATGTCAAATATTTTCTGGCTTCAGCTTCTGAAATGTGAGGATTTGCTGCTTTTCTTGGTCAAAAGAAGCAATTTGACTTAACTTTGGACTTTTCACAATTTTACAGACTAAACATAATCCATTCATGGTGACCGCAACAGGCAGAGTGATAGATAATGAAAATAATTGTCAGTTACAGCTCTCTTCTGCATGCATCAGAAAACAGCATAAACACCTGTAACGATATTCAAAGTGTTCTTAAGTGTAAGTTGATGTGTTCAGAAAGCTTTTCAGTGACACCTAAAGTTATGAAGCCTTTAACTGTTGCCTTCAGTGATCATTTGAATGTCACCACTTGATTGACTCATCACTTCAGCTCTACAGTTCACTCTATAGTGTACAGCATTAGTATAGTGTAGTGTGAATTTAGCTAAAAGGCATAATGGAGTCATAGTGAACACAAGACGATGTGTCATCATCATCAGCATGTATAAGCACACATTGTTGAGCGCTCCAGACACAAACAGCTCCCTCACTTGGAGGATCCATGGAGTCAGAGTCCAGTTTACCACTGCTTCAACTGTTTGTGATCATTTGGTAAAACTGGTCTTTTTCTTAGGCTTCATCTGTCCATCACTACCTCTTCTAGAAAATGGATGACAGTCGCTGTGTTCGGTTCCATCTCTCATCATAAAAACAAACACTTGAGTCAGACTAGAAGTGGAGCTCTGCAGAGCTGCATTGTTTTAGGTCAGTAATGGACACAAATGTTCTGTTTCGATTAAAAAAAAAATCTCTTTAATTTTTATATTCCTATTCAAAATTAAAGCAGATCCAGCGTTTATTATACACCAGGTGACATCAACAAAGCATTTTGTGTTTGACAAAGACAAATGTGAAAAAATAAACAAATGTGCCATTTCTGTAAATTCAGGAAATTAAAGAGATCATTCTTCAACTTTGTACAGCAATCTTCTATTTACAATCATTTTACAACAGAACGTGGATATGTGGGTCTACAACCAGAGTTCATGTGTCCCTGTAACAGTATCTGCAAATGGACTTTGTGTGCAATTCCCAAAAGTCTGTTTTAACATGTTGATCCTTGACAGTGCATCACTCTAACCAAAGATCGACTGACCCAGACTATTCTAGATAATAGCAGTGTATGTTCACTTCTATAGCCCTGGGGAAAAAAAAAATCTAATTTAGTACCCATAATTCCTTAGGGGCCCAGTGAATGGATATTTAATGGGGCCTCCTGCTGCTCTAAGATTGACCCAGAGCTGAGCTGTTCAAATATGTGATGAGATGTAAAACCTGCATCCGGCTGGATTTTTCCTGCAATAAATGAGGTCTAAATGAGGTTTGAGTCATTCCACTCATTCAAGAACACTTTAATGTCAATTGTGGTGGTGTCACTGCAAAAGTCATGACAACAAAGAAATGGATTCTCTCTGTTTCTGTATCTTCACAGCTGAGTGCATCTTTGTGTGCAACCTCCTTTTAAAAGCAGTCTGCAGCTATAATACCAAATATAAGCATCAGCCTTCCCACAATGATGAAATTGTTATCAAAAGCACTTAAAATATCTCCCTTGTTAATTTTCCTGAAAAAGGTGGCTTTGGAGAAAATGGCTTTTCATCATTCACACCCTAAACAAATTCAATCACCAGGGCTGATTAGATTTTCAGGACATCTTTGGCTCAGGCATTATGCTGAAATACATCCAGGGAGGAATCACACAGAGCCCTTATAGAAGCATTATGTAGCTTTTAACCCTTTATAACACTTTCATGCATCAATTATTAAAGCACAAAGTAAAATATTTAATGTTTGTTTATTCTCTTAAATCATGGCAATAGCTTTTTTTCCACAAATGTGATTTTGAAAGAATAACACAAGTGTCCACTGCAGTGGACACTATGCACCTTATACAAAAAGAGATTCTGGAATAACTCTTAAATCCTTTCATTTTTAAACTTAACAGAGACATTAGAAATGCTTCAAAAAACAGATCTTAATAACGTTTTTCTTTTTGTGACTGAAAACACATCTTTCCACTCCAGTGGATGTTATGCTCCAAAGGGTATCTGCCTATTGAATCTATATTTAGATCAAATCTGAAGATTATTTAAAATGATGTGACTAGTCAAACTTAAATAGATTAATTAAACTAGCAGTAGACAACTTTTTTGCTTATAAATCCCTACAAACCTTGCTTTCACTATGTTCTATTTCTCCAGCAAAAACTAAGGAGGAATTACAACGCAAAGGAGGCGTGTCACTGCACAACTAAACAGGAAGGAGCGTTGTTTCCCCTCGTCACTATCCCCAGGTAGTGTTGGAACAACCGGAAGGACTTATCATCCTCGTTTCTAACCATGTCTATTTATGTGTAATGTAAACCACCACACATACTTGGCCAATAAAGCTAATTCCGATGACTGTGGAAACTACACTGCAAAAGAACAGAAACCCTGCTGATGGAGGAGGCAAAGAAAGTTAAGGAGCATGACGGAAACTGAGTTAAAACAAGAGCCCTCGTTGATATGCGTTTCCTCTTGACACTGGGTCTTGAGATGCCACAAAACCTGCCTACTTGTTAACACAACCGAGTATTTCTGAGAACTGGAGGATTCATCACTTATTCCAGGAGGACTTGGTTGCCTTATATCAAAGAGAAACAGAGATAATACTTAAAAGGTACGGACAAGGCTTGATTAGGACATCGTACTCCAACTTAAATGGTTAAAAATGGCTTTCAAATATCTGTCCACTGTAGTGCATGAAAGGGTTAATGATTGCTTTGAGGGACTGCTACAAATACATCAATCTTTATATCACTGTCCTACGGTAAAAATAGACATATCTGCAGTTATCACAATGACCGTGTGCTGTGGCAAATCAGCAACGTATGCACATGTAAAAAGAGCTAGAAATGGACATTTACAGACAGTTAACACCTGTCATTTGAGTGTTGTCTGAAGCAACATTGAAGGCACACGTGAGACAACACCAAGGACAAAAATGAAAGTGAATATACAGGAGTTTGGTCTCAATACAAATTATTAAAATCTACAACTAAAAGTAGAGCTATGGTGTAAACTTGTAATATTCATAGGAATGGCTGCAAACTGCTCTGAAGCTGCTGCAACTACTACAAAAACTGAACACAAGGTGAACTCACTTTATCAGGATAACTGTCATTATACCTTTAAAAATACACTGCAAATCAATATATTATGTGAAATTTAGATTCATGATCTCACAACTCCAGTCTCTCACTTGAAAGCAAAACAGGTGTACTCGACACCCTACAGAGGAAGAAAGAAATGAACATTCTGTGAAATGAGCAGCTGCTCACAACAAAAATCAACGATGCAAAGAATCCGTTGCTGTTCTCATAAAACAAAAACTTCACAGTTAATAGGAAAATCTGCTGCTTGGCAACAACTGGAATCAGACAAATGTCATCTGGGTCCAGAGTACAGATGGATGCTGCATTCGTGTCACACAGGAAAAGTTGGAAGAAGCAATTGCATTTTAATTAGTTCTCAGCCAGACATACATGGCAGACTTTTGTATTGTGTGGGATTGTATGAGTTTATCAATAACATATCATTCCTCACAGATCAGAGGGTATCACCAAGACATTTTGTCAAATGTTCACACTGTCGGCAACATGACCAACCAGGTCACCACCACACTGTGTTAACACCTCAGCCCAGTGAGTGTAAAATGGAGAAGTTGATTCCAGATTCAGGGTTTGACAGGCAAAAGTGAAGCAGAAATAATATAGAACTGAGAGGGCAACATGGACCAAATCACAGTGTAGATCGCGTTAAATTGATATATCTAACATGATATAAACTTTCTGGCTGATGAATTGACAGTTTATGGATACAACTACCAAACAGGACTGTCTCATATTAATGCAAAAAAATCTCATAGGAACATAAATTAGTTCTGCTCCTTGATTTGCAGCGCTACCAACAGAAATCGGTCATAGCTAGATAAAGGCCAATCTGAGTACATGACTCAACGGACAATTTTATGGCAATTCGGTATTTTAATTGTATGCTGTTCCATGTTGTTTCTTACCTCTACTTTTTCTACTTATTCTTTGCATTTCTCTCTCAGTTGGAGTTATAGTTACTTTGACATGTGAAACATTCAGAACGACCAGCCTGTAAAATGTGATGTGGTGTTACAAAAAGGACAGTTCATTGTGATTTTGTGGTGTGTGACCTTATTGAGACCAAAAACCCTGAGGTATCTGTAATAAATTTGATTTAATTTATAAGTTGAATTATAATTTATATAATTATAACTGGTGCCCTAATTAACATACGCTCAGGTCCTCTTAAGTTATGCTACACTGCACATCACTATTCTCAGTAGTTTAAATGGGCACCAGCTCCACCGGCTACAAGATTAAAATACTGCGTATCAATTTATAAAGAACCTCTCATGAAGCATATTTCAATCCTTAAAATATGTTCATATTCTTTACCTTCACAGTCAATTATGATCCAGTCATATCAAATATCACTCAACTCTGTAATGTAACATTTTGGTTACTACCGAGTCGGGTGACTGCTTGGTTTCACTCATTAATCAAGTTCCAGTGTGAACACTCCAAGCCGTGTTTTGTCCTGACCTGACGTGGGGTTTTCATGTAGTAAAGTCACATTTCCTGTGTGACATGAACAGCAAATACATGGACTGAGGGCACGGTCATGTCCTGTCAGGAGCCCTCAGCTTTATTTCCTGTTTACAGTCACAAGAGGGAGGGCTTCTGAGAATAGCTCTAGCTAGAGTACATAATGAATATATTACACAGTGTGATGAGGAATTAGCTTTATCTTATATCCCTGCAAGAGTCACACCCATATTCAGACGTGTCAGCACAGCGATCAGGTTGTAGGTGCAGTAGGCAGGAGTTGGTTTCAGTTTAAAAAGCTGTTGGCTGCTGTCACGGAACGTTTTGCTACAAAGGCAACCAGCCTGCTGTCACTCCAAGCAGCGAGGTCAGACGCCCAGAGCAGACACAGGCTTTGTTTCCTAATGGGCTACATACTGTGCCACAAAGCTTTCCACTGTAATAAGAATACAATGCAGGGGTGAAAGAGTCTTCAAAGTTTTTGAGGGTTTTTTTCTTTCTGACATAAAAATAGTCATTTATGTTAGAAATAGAACGTGCAGAACTGTAACCAAATATATGCTAGGAGCATTTAATCTGAAAATATCAGTATCAGCTTTCAAACACTAGTATCAGTCCAGCAAGACACTCCTCTTCAGCCACATAATGCGTTATTAAGACATCTTTGATTCAAGTCACAATCAGGTTTTTCTCTAATGCTGGGTGGGGATGAGGACAGAAACCTTCTGCTTCGCCAGCATTTACCAGTCAAATAAATAAACAAAGCTCAGCCGCAAAGTGAACTAAGCTCTTGTCATTTTTCCATGGCTATCAGCACATAGCAAACAATTGATTCCAACAGTAAAAAGTAGGCTTTTTCCATCTGTGGTCTGTGTTCAGGATTGTTGTTTGGACAACATTAACTCACTGAAACACGCGATGAAGGAATTATCTTGGTATTAAACCAACCCTGAGATGTTTGTTGTCTTTATACATGCAATTTTCTCTGCCATATGAATTCCTGTGTGTATTTGTGTGTGTGTCACGCAGTGGAAGGCCATATAGGCAGGGGATGAGCTTCTGTGTTGAAGACATACTGGTCCAGGCTGATGAGGTTGGAGTCATCTGAGAAGAGCAGGTACAGATACTTCAGGGTCTCTCCCAGGAAGAAGCTCTCCATCTTGTCTCGCGGGCTCGGGTAGTCCGGGTCACGCACGTTATTGATGGAGGTGTAGCCACCAGAGGAAACCTGAGCGAAACACACAGAATTTGTCTAATGTCACACAAACCTTTCACTAGAATTTAGAACAAAACATTAACAAATCAACCTAACCTTAATTAACACTGACGATGTAAACGAGCACAATCACAGCTGAAGTGTTTTGAAAAAACTGCCTTTAGTTAAATGTCTAACTGTTAATTAGAGTGAGTGAGTGAGTGAGTGAGTGAGTGAGTGAGTGAGTGAGTGAGTGAGTGGGATGGATGGATATTTATGACCCAGCCTGGCTGAACCCATGTTCTGCCAAATTTAAAACCTGACCCCAAACAACAGGATTACAGCATAACATTTGTTTTATTATATCTACAATAGTGAAGCTAGCGCTTTACTATAGATTGGCAAGCTGTGTCTTTTCCAAACCTCAGGTCAAAAACATTAAATGTTTTTTTGGGGAAAGGCAGTTTAAATCCACACAGTAAGCTTTCAAACAGGATTACGTGACGGCCTTCATTTTACTGACCTTAGTGTACTTGTTAAAGTTTTGGAGAACCTCGTAGCCCCACTCCTGGTATTTGTGCTCCTTGGTTAACCTGTACAGGTAGAAGAGACTCTCCACCATCTCTGGTCGCAGGAGGTTGTGTCGGTCAGCAAGCTGCCACAGAGAATACAAAGGAGACATGAAAAGTAAATTATGAGACAAAGCTAATTCTCCCTAAACATTTGTAGGATGGTCTTCCGGCATTTGTACTGTAGAGCGTTTCCCATAACAGCATTAGACAATTAAATATGTGATCAGTGGGATGTTTGGTTCACATGTACTTTTTTTCTCCCCAGAAATGTAGGTAATGCCCTTATCAAGAACGACGCAAAATTGGTTTGTAGCTACTTTATCAGAGTTGAAGATGGTAAAGGACAAGACTGCATAATTAGGTAGGGACTCTGTTCACTGTCTTTCAGCACTGTATACCTACCTTTACATCGATGTCTCTGGTGCTTCCTTGATGCATGTTGAAGTGGACGATCTCTGGACTGAGGCCAGTCTCCATCTGGACGTACATCTGGTAGCAGGTCTCCATCAGCTGTTTGGCCAGATCCATGTGATCAGCGGGCAGGCCGTTGTGAGCACCGAGGGCCAGAGTGCCCGGCAGGAAACACACTAGATGGTCCTGAAAAACCCACAAGAACAGACAGTAAACAACCAGCCGTGTTAACAAATACATTCTGGTGCCCCAAACTGACCCCAATTATTAGTTTATGAATTAATGATGAATCGATTTGAATATAGTTTCATCTCTCTAGTTAGGAATATCAGGATATGGGATATGTGCATGGATATGTAAGAGAAGTCAAATGAAATGTGTTTCATTTAATTAAGCGACAAAAAATATTCACAAAACAATGTCAAAGAATACACAATCAAGTGAAACACTAAAATATCCCAATATCCCTAACTTTGAGTATTGTATCTTTAAATGGATTATAGTTTGTTATCACTTTTGGCAAAAAAGCCATGAACTTCAAACATGTTTTCAGAAATGTTTGTTTTGTCTTTGCTTTTAATATAAAGTGCTCATCAAGGTCCATTGCAGTTTCTGGTGATTTAGCGTTTCCAAGTTACAGTAATTGTCATATTTTGCAGAGCTCATGTGAGTGCAGAGGAGGTTGGAAAAAAAACTATAGACAAACACTAAACTCCTGTGTCAACAACAACCGATCCAGTCTTCCTTTTCTCAAGTGAAGCTCATTTCCCTGTTGTAATAAACAACACATTTGTGCTGGTTGTGGAGAATGTGTGGTCGAGCAAAAGAGAGGGTGTGGCGAGAGTGTAAGGAGTGACAGCGAATGCAAGCAGAGCAGTGGAAAAAAGGTAAGCAGTTAGTTTATGTTGTCAGTCAGGCAGTAATGTAAAGAGTTAAGACCAGTCCAAAATAGAAGAGTTATCCCAATTACTGCCATGGAAACACAGCTTTACTGACCATTTTAGGGCTAAACTGTCCATGCGAGAGCTCTCCAACAAAGGTGAGGCCATTAGGTGAAGACTTCTGCAAGAGGTTCTTCTTTACACCCTCTATTGCCTGCAGATAGTCCTCCAAGAGCCTATAATCAGAGAGAGAGAGAGAGAGAGATTTCACAATCAGTGGGGAAATTAATCAAACACACACTGACATACCAGATTATTATTACCTCAAATAAAAACCAGTAGTCATTAAAAAGCTGGGCCTCTGATAATGGTCAAGGGTGTGATTGACTTGAACAAATAAAGGCTAGCCCCCAAATACAGGCAGGAGAAAAAACAAGGGTGAATAAAGTCCTGGTGCATTTCATTTAATGTGCAGTGTTGTGAAAAAGTATTTGCCCTTACAGATTTCTTTTGCTTTTTTGTAACACTATCATATTTCAGATCATCAAACAAATTTTAATATCAGACAAAGATAATCTGAGAAAATGCAAATGCATTTTTGAAATGACGATTTCATTTATTAAGGGAAAAAACTATCCAAACCGACCTGCCCCATGTGAAAAAGTAATTGCCCTCTAAACCTAATCACTGGTTGTGCCACTCTTTGGCAGCAACAACCGCAATCAAGTGTTTGCGATAACTGGCAATAAGCTGAATGGCACATCGCTGTGGAGAGAGGAATTTTTGCCCACTCTTCTTTGCAGAATTGTTTCAATTCAGCCACATTGAAGGGTTTTCGAGCATGACCGGCCTGTTTAAGGTCATGCCACAGCATCTCAATCGGATTTAAATCCGGGCTTTGACTAAGCCACTCCAAAACCTTCCTTTTGTTTTTTTGTGCCATTCAGAGGTGGACTTGCTGGTGTACATACATATAGATATGCAACAGACTGCAACTTTGACTTCAGACTAGCTTTTGGTTGGCCCATGTCGCTGTCGCTTTCTGCTTCCTCAAGATAGCAATCCACCAGAGGTGTGACCACGCCTCATATTAAGACCAACACACTTTGGGGAGCACAGCTGGGCACAAGTACATTTGCTATTTACACACCGTGTGCACCAGGTGTGAAAATTACAACCATGTCTGTCTGAAACTAGCAAAGACACTTGTGCTGCACAAGTGTAAAATAGAGCCCAAAGGGTGAAATGGGCTTTTAACTTTAAGACAACACCCACCCCCAGCCACACTCCGTTTACCCTGCTTCCATGCCATCAGTGAGAATGACACTCCTATGTAAAATATAGACTTTTTTCAGAGCAGACATGCAGCAGATGATTTCTGCAATTAATTCTGAGCCTGAATCGAAGACGTCAAATATATTCCTCTTTAAAACCAAGGTACACGCCAGCTAGTGTAGGCCAAAACCCTTAAGTGGCACAAAAACACACTTCCAACATATAATTCAGACACTCAAAGCTGCTTAATCTAAGCCTATGAGTGTCTGGAGGGGATTGTTCCACTTTATTAATCTTTAATCTGTCCCACTGCCAAAGCAACAGAATGCTGCCAGTGCTGACAGAACAGCATAAACACTTCCATCTCTACATTTGATATAAACTGAAATTCAAATGTTTTAATATTAAGTCAATACTGGTCCCTTCTAAATCAATATACAGTATGTGGTAGGGATAAAACTACAGCTGTAACACTCATTTGATCAATAAAATGACATAAAATGAATTAGCTATTTCAATAAAGATTTATTTAAAAGTTTAGCTTTAGTATTTTCCAAACAAAACGTGCCAAAAATGTACTGGTTCCAGCTTGTCAAATGTAAGGATTTGCTGTGGACTGTCCCTTACATTGTTTATATCGCAACATTCTTTTTAAAGCCTGATCAGATTTAAACTGTGTTGTTCTAGGTTAAAAAAAATTGGACTGTTACATTATTTTAATCTCTATTACAAAGAAATTGTGTCTAAAGTCACAGCATTTCTCACATATGTAGGGATGAATGTGATGTCCATTTCAATACATTTCATGAAGGCTTGCCGTGGTACGTTGACTGATAATGTGGGCGAGTTTGACAGATAAAATTAATTCATGAAGCACTGCAACACAGGACCATGAAATAATGAATTAAATAGTGAAATAATTATATATGTTTTTTTTTTTTTTTTACATAAAATGAATTGGTATTTTAATGAATGAATGACACATTTAATTAATGATTTAATGGTGTATTCATTTATTTAATTGTGGCACTTTTAGTCCTCCATATTTATCACATACAGCGTTTAAAAATAGCAAAAAGCAAAATCAACAGTTTTTTCCCCATGTCTCCTTTTCTCTCCCTCACTATCCCACCTTTTCCCATTCTTTCCTTCCCTTTCACTCCCCAGGATTCTGGTACTTGCTTTTCCTTTCTTTAATTTCCTAATCAACTGAGATGAAAAACATTGGATCTTGTATCAGGTTATTAAAGGAACAATATGTAACTTTTTTACCTTAAAATAATACAGTTGTTCCGATTCCCATACCAGTATTAGAAAAGCCGTCAACACGGACGAATATGCAGGTCGGAATTGGCGAATATGTGCGTCTATGCACCGATCCGGTACCATGTAAGTGAGAACAGGACCCTGCTACTTCCAAGTTGTCTCCATTAGCTCTGCTTAACGCTAGGCACTGGAAATCAACTCTTCTCTTAGTGTTGCCAAAATTCAACACTATAAGGTTGCCTTATAACGCATCATGTGAAAGAGCACAACGAAACTGCTCTCCCAAAACTTTATGAGACAGTGAAGGAACGCATTTCATGTAGACTGAAAGACGTACAGGCAATCAGCTTTACTACTGACATTTGGACCTCCAACGTATGCCCCATGTCTTTGCTGAGTCTGCACACTGGGTGGACACCGTATCGCCATCAACATTTGCTCTTCAAAGTGCCGTGACGCAAGCAAGCGAGTTCCGTGAGTACATTTTAAGGGAATTATTTATTCCTAGATTTATTTAAGTTGCTGTTGCGCTACTGTTCTGCTACTGTTCTAAACTGTTCTATTTAAAAAGTGGCTTCACTTTAACGTTTTTTAAAAGTAATTGTTATTTATTCCTAGATTTCTTTATTTGTTCTTTTTGAAAGAATGTAGTATGGCAATCATTCTCCACAAGGTTTTAACTGAGCCAGGCTATACAACAGTGACACTAATCATATCACATCCATACAGGGTCAGTCCTATATATACAGCTGAAAACATATACATATACAGCTTTTTTTTTTTAAACACGCACTGGTATTGGATCGATATTCGGCATCGGCTGATACACAAAGCCCAGGTATTGGAATCGGTATTGGGAAGGAAAAAATGGTATTGATGGTACTAATAAATAATCATTAGTAATGTGGATATAATGAGGATAAATATATTGTATATCTAGGTGCCGTATCGTAGGCACCTCTCATCCAAGAGGCTTCTTTAGTTCTAAGTTACTGGACTATTCCTCAAAGGGATGATTTTACTCCTTCAGATGTTAGTGGACAGCAGAGTCTTGAGCTGAGGAGTTGGTCCTCCTGTGATTGGCAATTCGTTTATGAAGAGGTAGTTTTGTCTCCCCAGAGAGGGCCCTAAATCTTCATCTGACACAACTTGAGGCCCTGATTGTTGACCCTGTCTGATAATTGGCTTGACGCCTATCTAAGTTTGGAAGAAATTATATTCTCTATAAAGTGCTTTTAGGTCATGACAAAGAGAATGCTGGTTAGCTTTAGTCTGACTTACTGGTCCTCCTTCTTGCCTCCCTGGATCCATTGCTTCAGCAGGTATTCATAGTAGCTGTCTGCTCTGGCTCCCAGGGTGTAGATACCTTGATGGGTGAACTGTCCATTGTTTGTGTTGATGAACATGGGCACAAGACCATCCAGCTTCCCGTCCAGTTTGTGGACCTGTTTCATAACCTCAGCCACCGCAGCCTGGAACACAAAGGTCAGAGGTCAGATGATTTAAGCTGTGGTGAATTTTGTGACACTTAGTTACTGACTCAGAGGAATTTGACCATAAAGAAATGGCTATCTAAATAAAAACGATCCTGCCAATATACAGTTGTGTTCGAAATAATAGCAGTGTTTAAAAAAGTGAGTAAAGTTCAAAAACCTTAAAATAACTTATTTCCATACACACAAATGTATTGGGAACACTGCACATTCTATTCCAATTCAAAACATGAAGAAAAATGTATCAATTTTGTTATTACTTTACAGAAAGTGAAGAAAATGGAATATTAGGTTATTCAAAAAAATAGCAGTGTCTGCATTTTCTTTACAAACTCGACTACTATATTTACTGTATAAACTGAAAAATGCTTGAAGATTTAGCTTTCCTGTGAATCACTGAACTAATATGTGGTTGTATAACCACTGTTTCTGAGAACTGCTTCACATCTGTGCTGCGTGGAGTCGACCCCCTTCTGGCACCTGTGAACAGGTATTCCAGCACAGGACGATTGGACTACATTCCTCAATTCCTCTACATTTCTTGGTTTTGCCTCAGAAACAGCATTTTTGATGTCACCTCACAAGTTTTCTATTGGATTAAGGTCCGGGGATTGAGCTGGCCACTCCATAACGTTAATCTTGTTGGTCTGCAACCAAGATGTCGCTCGCTTACCGGTGTGTATTGGGTCGTTGTCTTGTTGAAATACCCATTTCAAGAGCATTTCCTCTTTAGCATAAGGCAACATGACCTCTTCAAGTATTTTGATGTATTCAAACTGATCCATGATCCCTGGTATGCGATAAATAGGCCCGACACCATGGTATGAGAAAGATCCCCATATCATGATGCTTGCGCCACCATGCTTCACTAGCACCTTTAACACGGAGATGCCGTATTATCTGGAGGTCTGACTGTCGCAGTGATTTTTTTCAACACAAACACTTGGTGAGTAAAAGTTTTTTGCAAACAGTAGTGTGAATGGGGCTACTGTCTTCACAGTGTACTGCGGCTTGAATTCACTGTTTGGGGGTCATCTAACAAATTGTCTGCAGTCTCTAAACCCAAAAAGAACAACACTCGGCACATGTGGTTTTTTCAACAATGGGATTTTGCGAGGGCTTCTTGCCGATAACTTGGCTTCACATAGGCGTCTTCTCATTGTTACAGCACTCACAGGTAACTAAAGACCTTCTTTGATCACCCTGGAGCTGATCATTGGCTGAGTCTTTGCCATTTTGGCTATTCTTCAATCCATTCGAATGGTAGTTTTTCTGTTTTCTTCCACGTCTTTCTGGTTTTGGTTGCCATTTTAAAGCGTTTGAGATCATTTTAGCTGAGGAGCCTATCATTTTCTGCACTTCTTTATATGTTTTCTCCTCTCCAACCAAATTTAATCAAAGTACTCAGTTCTTCTGAACAATGTCTGGAACGACCCATTTTACTCAGATTTTCAAAGAGAAATGCACCATAACCAGCATGTACAACATTTGCTGCCTTCGTCCTTAAATAAGGGCCACCTGTTGGACACCTGTTTTTTCACAGAATGAATGACCTCACTAACTGAACTCCACATTGCTATTATTTTGAACAAGGCCATTTCAATTAATGGTTCAACCACACAGAATCAGCAGCATGCATGTCATGACTGTTGGGTCTTTTGGTTTTCTATTACTCTATTACACCTACTAGTAAATCATTTGCCATGTAGAAATATCATTTCTACCAATAACACTGATTGATCTGGTTGGTGATGTTGGACTGCTATTATTTTGAACACAACTGTATCTTCAACTCTCAATATCCAAATCAAGAATTCCAACGGAGATCACCTCCCAATACATTCAGTCATCCAACACCAACAAAAAAAAAATAACTTCTCGTTAGTATCTAAATAGCTAAATATTGTTAGAAGACATTACAAAGTTAGATAGAAAACATGTACATGACATTTAGCAAATTGGTTTTGAAGCAATTTGCACTGAAACACAATTTGGTCAACAATCAACACAAAATAATATGCAATAAACCCTTGAGAGAAACCTTAGTTTAGGAAGCTTATGAAAACGTAGGTAAGCCATAGTATATCCCTACCCTAAACACCATCAGGAAACATGCTTGATTCAGTGTTGTGATAGGTAATGGAGAACAGAAATATGTTTCTACCTTAGTGTACATAGTTTGTTCAAAAAGATCAAAACCAGGTGTTGTGCATCTTCCAGAACAACAATAGTAGCAATCTGTGGAGCTACCTTTGTCACTGAATTTGAACTACTTACTGTAAAAGGAGGGTAATTAAATTGCCTCCGAAGATTACGATGATTCATCATCACACTGTCCTGTTACTACTGCTCTTGCATTCAGTATACAGTATTCTCTGCACTGGATTTTTTGCAAATGCGGTTTTGACTCTGGTGTTTGTCCCCGAAATTCTCTCACACACACAGCCACACAGCCACACACACACACACCACTCCCTAAACAAAAAAAAATGAGTGCGACATCACTGTCTGCTCTGTTCGTCTTCACTCCACTATCACTTTACATAGTAAACAGTTGTTTACTTACATCTAGTGAGGCTGAATGTTGCATATTGGACCTTTAATATTCAATTATTTTCTTATTCTATCATTTTGTGTCATATCACTAGAAAGCCTGTCACTGAATGCCAAATAACAGATTTGACTGGACAGGAATAAGTTGAGTTGTTGTTACATTAACAAGTTACATTGAGAGATTTCTTCAAATGCTTTCAGTCTGAGCATTTCAGCTTTTGCATTAAAAATTGTACTTTCTTCATTCTTCTCACCTTAGCCTACGTTTCCAGATTATCTTTTTAAAATCTGAATGTGATTTTCAATTCACTTTTTTGTTTAATGTTTCAGTAGAATAATAATCTTTAAAATTCCAAACAGAAAAAATAATATAAGTAATATTTGAATTCTAACAATGTTCGAAAATATCTTCCATACAGCGGACGCTCTGAGTGCTCAGAAACTGGAACAGTAACTTTCTGAACAACCATTTTTTTGACTGAATGTATGAATGCACCATGTTTTAAAGCTAAACTAATCAATCAGCAGACACAGTTGCTGATAACTCTTAATCATTAATTCATGTTTGGAACGAGGGATGAACTACAAGCTTGGTAGTCAGGCCATTTCTTTGCCTATATGCAACTGATGCACCTTTGCTTATTTTTCCCACACATGCAGAAGACTTTTCTGGAAAAGTGAAATAAGAAAGCAAAAATGGGTAAACCATGTTGTACACCCCAACCAAAAAATGAATAGTGTTTGTGAAGCCAGTGAGGGATTGTCTCCTTGTTTATCCAACATCTCCTATTGATTAATGTGCCAAGATATTTAAGAAAATGACATTTGTTATCAACCTTGCCAACTCACCATTACAGAGATCTGCCATGATAGGCCATTTTGAACTGGAAAGGTGGCTCTCGTGCTATATATGTAAGTGGAATGGGAGAGAATGGGCTGTTTCTTTTTTCTTTTCTTTTTTCTTTTCTTTTTTTAAAGAGCAGCACCAGAACTGTCTTGAGCTGTGTAAAGAATGTGGTTTTTTGTTTCATGTTTTTTTTTTGACACGTCAAATAAAAGTCTGCCTATTTTTTTCAGCACAACTTCCTGTCAGCGTGATGTTTTATCTTCCACCACATTATCCTGCACCTCACCTTACGACAGTGTAATATCAGAGTTTGCAATTAGGAGTGCAATCCAGTGTGAATTACATCAGTGTAGAGAAGCTTCTAGCTAGAATATAAGAAGCAGCCAAGGAATGGATGTGTACTAGGCCTATACTGATTTTCTGTGTTTCATACAACTACTGCTGTCATTAAGGTCTTCAAATTGAGCATTGATATCTGACACTGACAACCATGTGTTGCACTCACTGTGAGTAACACTAACTACACTAACTACTGTACATTCGAAATGAACAAATCATTTGTTCACAGCAAGAGCAATCCCTGATGGGACACCGAAATTCAAAAATACTATTGTATTAAATGTATATAGAGAAGACACTGAAGACTACTATTAAACTATACTGGATAGCTGAAAGGTAAATAAGCTCAGGGTTGTACCAGAATGTTTAAAGACTGCCAAGAACAGTGACGTAATGGAAAACAAAATGCAGCTTTCCTAAATCTGCATGTGTTTTGTTCCTTTTTTGTGGTGGAAGCAAATTAAACTTTTAGACACATCTTTTGATTTAAGTTAACTTTAGCAAAAGTAGTTCTTTACTGGAGCCTCCACCAACACTTTCTCAGAGACTGCTCAACAGACACTCAAACTGTGCACTAATGCATGCTGAGATGCAGGGCTGGTAGGCAATGGACCAAACCATTTATTTTAAGGGGGGATTAAATCTTTATAAATTCAGAGACTATTATTGTTATTATATTATATTGTTGAATTAAATCATATGTTTACAATGATATAGGCTATTATGGGGGAGAACTATCATGAACTGCCAGCTTCAGGGAAGTCCGGGTTCATGTGTTTCAGGGGAGTGGCTTTCAAGAGAGGCACGTAGATAGGATGTTGCATTTTTTTTCAGTTGGATATTTTCAAATCCATCTTGCTTTCTATAAAGCACATTTCTAAAATCTTACCAACTGCAGCTTTAAGAACAATTACATATCATCATTACGCATTCATAATTTCTTGCAGCCTGCAATTATTAGACGAAACGTGACTAGGTGCTGCTGATTTAAGATTGGGTTTTGACTGTTCCAGAGACTAAGACTGGGCATACAGCATCTCACATACATTCTCATGCTAACAGACTGTTTTGGGTTTTTTTTAAACTTGCTTGTAAGGATTATGCCCCAGCTCTGTGGACTACGTCACATACCATGTTAACAAGACTTCTTGGGGCTTCGAATGTGGCCCATCTCTTGTGACCCACGAATTTATATTCCTTTAGTTGACAGCTAGCCACAGTCCGATGGAAGAGTTGAAAATGGCTGCTGCAAGGCAACAAAAGCAGCAGCTGATAACAAATCCAGTAAGTATCAATGCATACAGGATCAAACTAGAAAAAGCTAGCATACGCTATCTACACAAGAAGGTCTACCATTTTTTACCGTCTATAGCCAGACAAGCAGCCCAGTGTGGTTGTTTTTAATGCTAATGACACACCGAAACGTCACACAAAACCAATAGATGGATATAACAATGGCCAGACAATTAAGCTACACCTTGAGTCTCACCGTAAAGGGAGCAAAAGAATCCTTAGCTTAGAGGGTAGCCAGAGGAAAGCTTATTATATTAAAAGTATTAACTTTCTAAAGACTTATCTTGTTCAGCTCAGCCACACTCATTGGTTTTGCAGCCTGCTTTCAAGTAAACTTAGGACCGAAATAATTACTTGAGTAAATTGAGTAATAACAATCTTTAGGAACTGCCAAGCTCATTCTGCATACCAGTTTTAAAACAGCCCCTGCAGATGGGAAGTGGTATCCGTCAGTGCTGTTTAGAAGTGCCATAATGTTATTTTAGAAAAAACTGATGAAATCAACTTGCGTTAGCATGGGTACAAAGGGAAAGCTGAGCCTTAGTGACATCAGACAGGTCTTATCGCTTGGTCAGTTACCTGGTACTGTGGCTCCTGGGTGAGGCGGGTGAGCTCTCTGAACTCCAGCTGGATGCTTGTAACCTCTGCCACAGTGCTGTCTGAGGTCCAGCGAGGTGGGTGGGCTGTGCCTTTCCCGATGTTCACATCAGAGTAGGGGATCTTTGATGGGGTGTTGAAGGCTGGCATCAGCCTAGAGCCAATGTCTTTCTGCAGAGGAAGAACGCAGATTACATGCAGGAATCTGCAGCTGAAAGGCATGAAAACTACAAGTGACCGCATAAATCATTACAGACTTCAATTTGATTGGTGTTTGGCATTTGGTTTTACTTCTACTTTGAAAAAAAAAAAAAAAAAACTTTCTGTGTGATCAATTTGGTGTAGAAAGTGTATGTTGGAGTCCTGCTTTAGGGATAAGCATAGAAATTGGCCGCGCTGCCACGCCCACAGGGTATAACGGAAGCAAAAGATTTTGATAACTTTTCATCTTCAAGGTCTGCGGAAGATACTGACTGAATTTGAAGTCTGTGGAGTTAAATCTGTAGGAGTTCGTTAAGGTTGCTAACGTGCAGGTGGTTGTTGTTTCACATAGCAATGGGGGTCATGAAAACTGTACATGTGGATTGCGGAAGGAAGGAGGGAAATGGGCGCCCAATGACAGTCTTTATACAAGCAGTCTACATCAGATTAGTCAAGCTAGGGCCATGGTAACACAGCAATGTGGGTGTGGGCATCAGAAGCTTGCATGCAATGTATCCTTGTATATTAAAGTATTGCTGATACGACTGTGTATTTTACAGTTCAAATGCAAAGACTTTACCACAAATACAAAAAACACTGGCCCGCCTAATGTGCCTCGCCTCTGTTGCTGACAGCTATGGACTTGCATTCATTTGTATTTCTATAGTGCTTTTCTAGTCTACTGACCGCTCAAACACTTGACCCATTCACCCATTCACACACGCATTCATACACTGGCACTGTTGGCAGAGAGTGCCAACTGCTCATCAGGAGCAATTTGGGGTTCAAGGACACTTAGCCAGAGACAACATGTAGCTGGGGGAGCCAGGGATTCGAACCAATAACCTTGAGATTACTAGACGACCCGCGCTACCTCCTGAGCTACATCTGCAGACGAACTTCTAATTGTGTTTTGAAATGAGTCCATGTATGTTGACTCACAGCTTTGTCTAGAAACAGGGTGTCTCCAGTCAGATTGTAGGTACTCAGCAGGCCTCCCAGGATGCGAATGGTGCTTTCAAACAGGTTGACATCTACATTCTTGTTGAATGTGAGCTCCGTAGCAACCCACGCCTTAGCTTCTTCAAATTCTGCAATAGAATATTTTGAGAATAAATACAGGATCATTTATGAATGAACCAATATAATCGGAAATGATTTAAATCGAAAACTGGTTTAAAATAAGATCAAATGTAAACTGAGCTAATGAAATGTGATGACATGTTTTTTTTTATCTCTTTTGTGTTCACTGTTCCAATCCTCATTTCATGTTACTATGACTTCTTCTCAATAAAAGCCCCCCGTTATTGATTCATTTAAAATATTTCATTGTGAAGCATCATTACAGGAAACGTTGTTTGAAAGAACAAACTGAATAAAGAGGTTCTGTTAAAAGCTAAAAAAAAGTACTTAGAGCTGACACTGACTTTTCAAGTCCAACATCTTTCTCTCAGGTCTCCTGCACAGACATGAAATGAATATAGATTTTAGGGGGAGACGGGTGCTTGTTACAGTTTGGTCACAACAACCGAGTTGTGAGTCATCACAACGGACGTGGCTTGGCCTTACTCCGGCTCGGCTCAGCTCAACTCGCCGAAGTAAAACTTGTGATGGAAAAGCAAATCAGCATGGCTCAGTTTGACTCTGGTGAGTGCTGGTGGAAAAACGGAATGCTTGGAACATTCTACAAAATATTGATCCATGGTGGAGAGGTGATTTATGTTTTAGGAGTGGTTTGAGAGGCTTTTTTCAAAAAGTTGATACATTTTGCCAATTTTTTTTGTCTGTGACACTTGATATGACTGCCGCTGTCATCTACTGCAAGCTGCCTACTTTTTAATCAAAGACTTTTGTAAGAGGTTGAAGTTCAAAGTTTGAAGGCACAAAAGTCATTCTACCTTCTTTAAGCCCCATGATCCACATTGTATCCAGGGCATCGATGAGCGTCAAACCTAGGCCAAACCACTCGCCGTAGGACTTGGAGAGGGGCCTGAGCTCATCATGGCCCCAAGCAAAGTCTTTATAACCCTTCCATGCATGTCTGAAAGATTCCCGCACCGCCTCCAGCCAGTTAATTGCTGGAACACACAATACACACAAGACGCCAGTTAATTATCACATCAAAGTCTTCAACGTGATTCAGAAACAAGTGACTGAAATGTTCTACTTATTCAATTTACAAGATTTGATTGTCACACTCAAAAGACAGTTGTTTTTATTTTTTCAAAAGTGTTGAATTAGAACTATTAACTCATAATCCACACATAAACTGGAAAATAAAACGGCAGATACCAGACTCTTTAGATGGTTTGGCTTTCTGGTTGGGAAGTGAATCTTCATTGTTTTCCTCATCCTTCACAGCTTCCGTGACCTGGTCAGTGTCGATTACCGCCCCTCGCCAGCTGAAAGTCGGCAGACAATTAATAAATATTACAAATATTCATACAACAAAAAATATACTTTCACTTTGATCACACTCCAACTCTCACTTGATGACCCCCTCCTCCTCCCCTTTTTTCTTATTGTCAGCTGCTTTGTCCTCAACCACCGTATTTGAAACATTTTCTTTCTTCTGAAGACGATTCTGAAGGAAAGGAGGTCCTCTCTTATTGGACAACTTCCTCTGTGGCAAATGGTGACAAAGAGAAGACACTTTAACCATCAAAATCCTCAGTTCATGTAAGCATGTCATTAGGATGGAAATGCAGAGCCACATTATATATAAAAGTAATACACACATTTTTAACTTGCTGATGATCTGATTCAATATTAAAAAATTGCGTATCGCACAAGTCCAGCTCGGGAGATTTCAGCTACATCAGTAATTTTGCCTGGAATTCTTAAAGAACTAATGCTGTATATTTTACCAGAATCGTCTAACCTGTTGAAGTGTTTTTTCAAAGCTATGCGAAACAAAAAACATAACTCTATTCACCTTCACTCTTTCAAAACACGGACACATAAAACCAAACCGTCCCCTGTATGGGGAGTTGCCAATGGAAGAGAATGAGATTATGTGCTTTTAAATTTTGAATGAATATACTGTATTTGAAGTTTATTGAACTATTATAGTGTTAAGTTGTTAGGTACTATAATAATTAATCTTATTTTATTGCTAGAGTGCCTGAGGAATTAGCCATCAGAATATGAGTGTGTAGTCTTCAGTGAAGGGGAAGTCAGCTCAGCAAGACACTTCATATCCATAGTCCAGTGTATCAACACTAGGTATCAACCCAACTAGATGCCAAAAGGGTTATGGTCAGCATTATTATCCTATGGCGTAACTGCAATTCTGAACCCATTTGACCACCAACTCCAACATGTGCAATATAGTTCTCTCAATACTTTACTTTTTTGTATTTTTAGTGACTTGCAACGTGCAACGCCAGTAGGTACTGCTGAAACTGTACCAGCAGCAAGACGTATTTTAGCCACCTAAAATAAGTCCCACCTAAAATACGGATATCCTTTGAAGTTTACGCTTAGTTTAAAAAAAAAATGTGGTGCTTTACGTTGCTGTTAAACAGCCTTTTCCTTTGCCACTATATTCCCTCAACCAAACAACGTCCATATTCCTACGCACAGTTGGAAGCTGCATCTGCACACTGCTTCTCCACACCAACGGCGAGATGACGGTTGTCTACTGCAGGTAAGACACTGACTAGGGACAAGTTCCTCACACAACCCCACATCTAAGACACAAACTATCACTATAGGTCACCTGATTAACATTGACACTGAATGTAAAAACACTAACTGATTAAAACAAATTGTCTATCCTTCAAACTAAAATAACCGCATCGAGATTGTATGCCTCCGCACACAAGTCAAGTTGCTGTTCCTGAGCTGTGGCATTGAATAACGGCCAGAACATTTTTTGCAGAATATGATGATGTCACAATGCATTTAACCCCTGACTTTTAAAAATATCAAATGACATGCCTTCATCGATTTATCCTATGAGACATTTAAATGTTTTCAGGGGTCACAGCAAACTTGACTGCTGGCCTTTGGCCACCAGATTCTAATCAGTTCATGCTTTAGTCATAGTGGACATGTGTCGCAAATTTGAAGAAATTCCCTCAGTGTTTCTTTGATTTGGTGTTCACAAGAATGGGACAGACAGACAGACAGACAACCCAACAACATTATGCCTCCAATCACCACTGTCGCCTGGTCAGAGGCATTAAGATGTAATCACTCCAGTCTCTTTAGAAACCCTGAGCTACCCCTCCAAGGACAGAAGCAGAGATATAAGAACCTGTGAGGTTTGTTCGGGCAGTGGTGTTTGGGCCTGTTTCACAGGCTCAGGCAGCACATGTGGGATGATGGGCCTCAAGTCGCTGATACTCTCTGTATCTGGCTCCTCTTCTCTAAGGCCTGAAGGCACACACGAACAGATTCAGTATCAAAGTATAAATGAAATGCAATAACACAGCTTAAGGGTGGTAGGCTAGGGTAACTTAATTATTAATATTGTTATTTTATTTTATTTTCTTTACTGCATCTTTGACAAAATTATAAACTTAAACAACTCCGGCTCCGAAGAGGTTCTTATAGCATGCTAGTGGCTCAGACTGATGGGATGTCATAGTAGACGTTTAATGAGTAAGAGCCTACCGCTGAGGTGTTCAGTAATAGAAGGATAAGAAGCAATTCCACAAATAAACAGGAGGACGAGGATGAAGAGGATGAGGCTTCGTTGCAGCCTGGACAGCTGTTTCCATTTCTGTAGGCACAGGAGAGAGCGAGTGAGAATTACGTCAGCTTCCATCCAGTATCTGAATAATTTCTATGATTCGAACTGAGCAGGCTTTATCTGGATCAGCAAGCAGGTGGCCGGTCATGTCACTACAAAGCAGGGGAGCAGAATATATTTAGTGCTGCTGTATGCATTGATCAGGTGAGGTCTAGTTTCTAACATGCCTCTCCCCGTGAAACCGGTGACAGCTATGTTCTGCTGATACCACCCTGTATACTAGAACTAGATTATTATACATCACATTGCTACTCATGGCCACTTTCTGTCTGAAAAGCATTAATGGTAACATTAATGACATAAAGTACCAGATCACCTCCAATGAAGGCAGCAGCTTGTTTGATTTTTATTTTATTTTTTTTAGTCAAAACCAAAGCAGCTCGCATTAATAAATGGACACATAAATACAGAAATTAATAATGCCTGATTTCATGTTCACTTTTGCAAGAGCGTCTGCAGCGGCACCACCAACACCAAACAAACAGAAACTCAAAGACAGGTATGCTATGCCACTTCTCTACAACGTTAAGTCAATGGATAAATCATCATTTCACCTATTTGTTTAATAGATGGAATGACAAATTAACATAAGCTTTAACGATGATACTTGGTGAAATTGTGTTGTCAGTTTGTTTATTAAAAAAAAAAAAAATAGTCAATGAGCAAAGGAAAGGAAAGGAGAGGACCGTGTATACCTCTCCGCAAGACATTTTTCCACAGTTATGTTGGCAAGTATCAGCAGCTAAAGCCTGGAGGAAGGGAAACACCTTTACAAGCAACTCAGTCACTTACCCTCCAGCAGGACTGCCTCCTCCACTGCTTACTGTTATTGTACACTCCACTTCCTTGTCCAGCAAAGCTTATAGATACATAGTCCTGTCGAGATGGTGGATGCATGTCTGTAACACAGGCCTGGAGGAAGAGACACATTGAACAGTGTTGTGAGCAAGAGGACCGCTGGATGGGGGGGGGGGGTGATATTAACCCAGCTCCAAGGAAACTAGAGGGACAAGATACAGCGAGCATGAGAGGTTAGCTGGTCAACACACGTGTGGATGGAGTGTGATGATGAACGAACGCAATACTGTCAGATATGAAGACGAGAGTTCAGCTCCACTTAACACACGTTTGGCTTTGCAGGAGAAACCTTCCCTGCTGTCACCTAAATTCAACAATCACACCCAACATTAAGGGAGATAAGTCCAACATAACTAATCCTTGTGTTGTTTCATTTCTGGGGCAGTGTTAGCAGAAATGTGGATGGTTAGCAGCACAGCATTATCACTGCACAGCTAACGTTAGCTATACAGCTGACATCACATCTGCATACGCCACCATGCAACGCCAAGAGTTAATCAACAGGCTAATGTCATCAATACTGTTGACGAGCGTTAGATGTGTACGGAACATCAATATACATAACCTTAACTTATCCCGTCCAAATATCTTTCTGTAACAGGAGGTATGACATACATTACAATGTACAGTTATTACGGACTACCGTTAACTTACCCTTCACACAAGAGGTAAACCCGGCTGTGAATGCTACAGGGACTTCGCCTCTGTGTCCCTGCCTCGATGTGACGTTATGGCGGATTCACAGCTCAACTGTGGACCGAGGCATGGCTCGCGGCCCAAGACACCATGGGTAAACGGTCGAGCTTAGTTTAAGTAACGTAACGTTACAGCCAAACAAATCCTCGAAAAACGACGAATCTTGTTTAAATGAGGATTCAATTGGCGCCCAGAAAATTGAAATATGTAACTGACTTTACCTTTACGTATCCAACGTTGACGCTGACGTGCAGTGTAATCCAGCGCCAGCACGATAGTTCAACAGTGTATCCAGAGCGGTGAGCTCAGCTTCACAGAGACCGCCTCGGGGGTCTCTTCATGTTTAAAATACTTCATCAGTACCGAAAGCCGCGGAGCTGAAAGTTCTTATCTTAGAAATATTACAGAGACGATAAAAAAAAAAACTACGAAATGTCATCCACTTGTAGCTCAGGGTGTCCTGATGCTCACTGTCAACAGCTACTGTGACTCAGATGAACCTATGCTGCCTTCAGTGACTTCCTCGAATTATCGTAAATATCATGCACTGCTAGCATACACGGATTAATTTCTCCATCATTTGTATTATATTATGTTAAATTATTGTAGAATACCAAATTCTTCAGCTCTATATTCTGACAGAGGGTTCAATAACCAAGGTATGACAGCAATACTTCTGTTGTCTGTTGCTGGGTGAAAAGACTGGCTGGGGTTGGAGTTTTCCTTTCATATTCTGGCTGTTGAAGTGAAAAAACAGTGGAAACAAAAAAACAAAACTACAGTTACCATGATGAGCATTCTGCTCATTACCACTGAGGAGGGAACACTTCTCTCTCAGCACTCTATGCATCTGGCAGCTACATTCCCCTCCAACACTGGGAAAACAGCAAGGACACCAATTCCTTTATTTTTGCTGTCCAGTGAAAACATTTGGGTTCGACACCAAAAGATAAATATGTGACAAGAGCTCAGTATGTCAGCATCCATTTCCAGGTATTTACATCTAGATCTGTTAAAAAAAAAAAAAACAACTTAGAAGATAGCACAATTTGTTTTAACCCGACCAAGTGAGCAAAATTATTGGAACACGTGACTGACAGGTGTTTTTTGTTGCCCCGGTGTGTCCTATTACATTGATTATTCAAAGAATAAATTGTGCTGAATGTCTGCTCTCAGTTTCAGATTTGGGTTGAGAGAAGATGGAAAATCAATTAGAGCTACTGACAAACATTGGCTATAGCCAGTACAACCATTTGGAATGTCCTGAAGAAGAAAGAAACCACTGGTGTACTCAGCAACAGATGTCGAACTGGTTGACGAATGAAAAACATCAGCAGTTGATGACGGTAACATTGTGAGAGCCGTAAAGAAAAACCCTAAAACAACTGCAGTGACATCACCAACAACCTCCGGAGTGCAGGAGTGAAGGTATCAAAATCCACTGTGTGCAGAAGACTTCAGGAACAAGTTCTAGGACAACAAACCGCTAAAGAGGAGACTGAAGGGAGAAACCCCCTGAAAAAAACGAAAAAAATGATTTGCAGTGATTTTAGTTGTACCGCGAACTAGGTCAAGTGCTGTTAATGTCTCCACAAGTAGCATTATATCCGTTTTTAATGGATATGGATATATGTGTGTAACTTATTATCATGCTGAAGATGAGGTTATGACTCTAGCCAGGTGCACAGCAAGGGATGTATGTGGTCATGACGATAAAGGTGTCATTTGTGAATTATGGCCAGGATTAAAAGGTAGCTCCAAAAACATAGGGGTCAGCATATCAACAAAGTAAGCGACAACTGCTGCTTTTTGCTAGCTATCCTTGGCTCTAGCTAGCTACCGTTAGATAATTAGCTTATGGCTCAGTCAGTTGCAGACGCTGCAAGGAGGAGAGACATGAAGCGGCAGAGGAGAGCGAGAGAGTCAGACATCAGCAGTGTCTTCCTCCAGACTTACTCTGTGAACTGAGGAGTCATTTGGACCAAACCAGAGGTGATTGTGGGAAGATAAACCAGGACTGTGTTGGAGGCCTTTGTTTAGTTTATGTCCAGTTTAAATCAAGTGTGTTTGAATTAATGAGGCAATTAAGCTCCTCTTAGTGGAGTAAAAGAGAAAAATTCTCTTGAATTCTGACTGCGTACGGTTGTTATTTATGTAGGTAAGGACATCCCACCAAAGAAGCGATCAGACACCATTGCCTCTTGCCAGTACAAAATGGTATTGCGAGACATGACAGACTGCGGCTAGCTGGTTAGCATGCTAACTTCTGAAGACATCTCAAAGCACATAATCAGATTTGACAGAATATCAACACTGTTGTTTCTTCACAATATGAAACAATATGCAACAAAATCCATTTCAATCAGCTTAATTTATGGTGAAGCACCAAAAAGTATCAATGGTAATTTGTAGTAACACAGAGTTTTAACATGGACAGCTCATGCAGAATACACTCTTCAACCTTGCAGGGTACTTAGGGAGCCTTGCAGGTACACATTCAACTAAACAGCAAAATCCCTTAATTTATTGGTTAAAGTTGCACTAACCAATATTTTTATGACAATAATGAATAAATACATGTCGCTAACGCTGGTAAATAACCAACAGAATTATTACAAGTAATAATACAAGCAATGACAAATAAACTAGGTTCAAAAATATCTACAACAGCCACACAGTGTACTTACAATAGTTACACTGAACATGTATGTTCTCATAGATGACATTTTGGGCACAGTTCTTTCACTCCAGTAAGTCACTGATCCATATCTCTTGACAGAAAAAAAGCCAAATCATCGAATGGGAAGAGTTCATAATCTGATTGGTCTTCCTGATGAGACATTATATGGAAGCTACAGTTTGACAAAAAAAATGTACCTGATGGCTGAGTGACCAAAACTTTAATAATGTACTGCATACAAAGTCAGATTGTTGTACTCACTTTATTCAATAAAGTGTGACAGAGACAGAAAATAAATATAAACTATGAATGAATGATTGAAATATTTTCGGTCAATCTCCTCTGTATTGGAACTATCTCAATATTAGGTAATGTGGTGTATATTGTACCGCTAACCTCAGGATTGACAAAAAATTCCTGCTGAACAAAACAAATGTAAATACAAGGCAGCTGTTTTCTGAGATGAGTTGCAGGAGTTTTGCAACAACAGTTGTCAGGAGCTCTGCTGTAGCAGTGAGGTTTGGTGTTATAAGATCGTATCAAAGATTCTGAAATCATAGCAATGTGCTCCTTATGGTTTTTCAGTTGCTGCTAAAAGCTGCAGTGCCCAGCTGTTAATTTTGGATGTAAACAGCTAACATTAGCAGATGCATTGGCCTCACTGATCTATTTGATACGCTCTATTTCAAATGCAGTTAAATTATTAAAAAACAAATACCACAAGTCAAATTATGTTGTGTTTATACATAGAGGTTAACTTTGGGATACTCTGACATTAGAATTTGACCAAGTGGAAACCAGCTCAACATTGCTCACCTTTAAAGGAACAGAGTGAACTGCAGAGTCAGGAGAGGAAACAATCACATTTGCTTTCTTACATGTTCATTGAGTTGTCACTATATCACCCAGCTTCCAGCACCATCTATGTTGTCACTTGAACACAATGATCAAGTCAAAATGTACCCGAATCATAATTAAAATGGCAAAGTGAATGTCAAGCATTTATATAAATAGGAGAGTTCCAAAAACACACAAGCAAAATGTACAAAATATGGTTGATGCCAAGAATGTCAGGTTTATAATAATCCTGGTCTAAAATGTGGGCAAGCCAACAGTCTGTGATAATAGGGGAGAAATGATTTCGCTTGCTGGATCTTAACTTCACTTTGTGTCTTCTGTCTTCACTGTTTAGTTGTTCTAAAAAAATGGTTGTGATTAGTCAGTTTTGACCAAGAATTCCCACTTGGAGCAGCAAAATTGCTGAAAGACATCCACAATAGATTGGCTGGCCAACACGCTGGCAAAAAAAGTTGGACAACAGTGAACTAGAAGCAATGGTAACTCTAAAATGATGTCACGCTATAAAGACAATCCATAAGTGCCAGAAATGCATGGTGTCCCTGTCCAGATCCTTGTAACAGGTGAACGCCACAGATGCAATCATGCTCAGAGACAGGCAGTGTCCCTAGCTGAAGCACGTTGGTCCGATGGTGAAGCCAAACTTCTGGGTCACTTCTTTGTTTCCAAATACTGCCAGGTCCCTGAGAGGCAGCATGAGGAGATCTTCACTTTCAAATTGGAATATTGACTCGTGGGCTCCTGACTCCAGCTGTGGAAAAGAGAGAGGATATGAAAGTAATCAGTCTCTGTGTTAATAATGGATTGGATTTGTATGCCGCTTTTCAAGACACCCAAACTGCCTGATAGGGTTCCAGGTTCCATTCACTCACACACAGTCATACCGGTGGTGGTGAACTACAACAGTAGCCACAGCTGCCCAGGGGCTGATCCCTGAACTTTTCTTTTCAAATCAATTTGGGATCTCAGGGGTTCTGGAGAAGCTCCATGAAAGTTTTGTGGACTACGAAATGTCACCTGACTTTCCATCAGCATGGGGGGAGGAGATAGTGACTGGGTTTTTAAGTTTTGGGTGAACTGTTTCGAAGAGATGGGACTATGAACATGATTTGTGACAGTTTGGAAGCCAATCTTGTTCCAATATTCAGCATACACAAGTGTGCTGTAAAAACTTGAAGCCACCAGTGCACATACAGTGAGTAGAAAACATCTGGCAAAAGATGCAGAAGTATTCACTGCAGGACCATCAGACTGCTTCTTTTTCTCAGTCTGTGAGACTCCTGCACTCATCCAATACACACTTATATATTATCTAAAGGGACTATGACTCACTTTTTGTGCCAGGAGTAGGTGCAAATTAAAGGACTGTAATTGTTTCCTCAAGCTGCAAGCTGTGTTGCTCTCTATATAGCCTTCTCCTCCTCCTCCTCCTTCTCTCATTCTGATGGACCTCGGGCCCCTGGGAACATCCCTCTCTCCTGGCTCCTGCTGCCTCACATATTGACGGATCTGGATCATCATACACTGGGCTCCGCTGGATCATTGCTCACCTCTGTTTTACTGTCTCCCCATATATGTACTTTTGTCCAATTTTATCCCTCCTTATTCTGATGTTTTCTTTTTATTGCTAGTTATCTTGTGTGGCCTGTCCTCTTACAGGTCACCACAGTGGAGAGGAGGTCGTGTGGCTTTGGCACCACTTGGCGATGCCTCAGTCGTCTCCTGGATCCACACACTTTACATGTATTTTATATAATTTCCTTCCTTTCATCATATTAAATTTGTAAATGGTGATTTTGTTGTTCTGTTCTGTACTGGGGACATTTATTGTATGGGAGGGATCCCTCCTCTGTGGCTCTTCCTGAGGTTTCTACCACCTTTTTTCTCTCAATATGCCAGGTTTGTACGTGACTGTGATTTTGGGCTGTTTAAATAAAACTGATTTTATTCATGAGCCTCCATCATCATCACTTACCACACAGTCTTGTAGTGACCCCAGGTAACTCTGCCTCCGAGTGTCAGCCAGGAACTTGACTTCCCTCTCTGTGTTGCTCTGTGTGTTCTTTTCTGGCTGACAGAAGTAAGTGATGTTCTGAGTGGAGAATCTGCTGTTCATTCGCAGAAACCTCATCTGCACCACATCTGCTCCTGGATACTCAAACTGGAGTTGCAGGGTTTGCACAGGAGATGTGATTAAGAAAAAGAAATAAGTGCAGTCCATTTCAGACTTAGACTTAAAGTAATATCTGGATCAGATACTCACCTGGAAGCCGTCTTCAACTGTGCTCAACCAGTGAAATGACATGTCTGTGCCAGAATCCTTCAGCCAAGCTTTCACTGGAACCTGTGGTAACACATTAATATGATGTGTTATTGCAAATAATTAAGGAGCATTCGACTTAAGTTACAAACTGTTATCAGTTTAAACTATTATCACCAAATCTCTCTAGAGCCAGTGTTGGTTTTGGCCATTCTTGGCTACTGTAGTAACATGGCAGTGCAACATGGAAGGCTCATGATAGACATTCTAAGGTAACGAGAACACAACAGGTGATTCAGGTGATTATACACTAATGAAAACATAATTACAAACACATTCAATTTCTTCCCTTAAATCCTCCTAAATGCTACACACAGGACTTTTTAATGTTATGTTGTGTACCTTTAAGTATTTGCAAAAATAATTGATTGATAGATTTGTTGATATGGATCCAGCTAGGGGTCGTATTGTTTTATTAATCTGTCTGCACACATTTCTGAACTGAGAACACAAATCAAATTATATCTTTGGTCAAAGATCTCTGAGAGCCAATTATTTTGGAAATATGTGTAAACAGGTTCAATAGTTTTAAGGTAGTCATGTACTGGGCAATACATTATTATAACCATCATTATTAATAAATGTTGAATTTATAGTCCTAGTAAACTTTTATGTAATAGTTATTTGACTGTCAACTATGTCTGTTTCTGCATTTCCATTACTTAATCACTTCTGATTTATTATAATTTCCTGCTTTATTCTTGCAGTAATGTTCCTCTAGTGTGTGTTCAGTTAGGCAATGCCTCAGTTTATTAATTCAAAAACATGAATTACTAAACTGCAATGTTTAGCACACCTATATTTTTGACTGCAATATGACCGGTTGATATCAATCTTCCTGCCAAACTCCTGAGAAGACAGCAAACAAGTGTATTTCCCAAAACAGAGTATTTGTTGAGGAACTGGCAACAGTGGAAGTGACAGATAACAGGTAAGCAAGAGATTTACCTAGAGGTGGGCGTAACAGTAGTACAAATCAAAATTATACTCTGCTTATACTGCTATAAGTTACACTTGAATGGATGAATGAAAAAATGTGTATTGGTTGTTGAGTGCGGTTGATACCTTAGGCTGCAGTGGAGACAGACACGTCTTCGGCTCTGCTGTGAAGTCACAGTACACTTGAAAAGCATCCGCTGGGCTACCCTGGTTAGGATCAATGTAATACATCCCTGAAAGAAGACGCAACTTATAAACATGCGGTCAACATAGTGTACTCCTCTGCGTATTCACAATACATTAGCATGACCTGCTGGAGGATTTTCATACCTACAGATCATGTATGGCAGCAGTTAATATTTTTTCTCTTGATTGTCAGTCTCACCATTTGTGGAGCTGGGGTGAGCGAGCCACAGCTCCAGACATGTGGCAGCTGGGTGTTGTTTGCTGCCATCTGGTGGATTTATAAACCAGTGCAGGTCTCTCTGTAGGGAGTCCAACAGAGTCCAGACAAGGACGAAGTTGGGCTTGTATATGTGTATGAGCTCC
Source organism: Spondyliosoma cantharus (assembly GCA_900302685.1). Lineage (NCBI taxonomy): Eukaryota > Metazoa > Chordata > Actinopteri > Spariformes > Sparidae > Spondyliosoma > Spondyliosoma cantharus. The sequence continues at coordinate 847 of OMLP01040306.1, read as the reverse complement.
TGAAATATTAATTGCAAAATAAAGAGGGATATAGAATGCGCATGAATAAGGTCACAGAATGAATTGAGAAACTTCAAGGAGCACATTTTACCGATCAAGATTAGTTGATTAGTTACTTGTAATACTACTCAGAGTGTTATCTATAGAATTTGTTTTATATTGTCACAGTCCTCCAGCCTTATAGGAGTGCAATTCCAAATTGTTGGCGTGCACCTTTAAGACCTGCTCATCAGTCCAGAAACAGGTTAAAGATATTAAAATGAATACTATGACCAAACCAGCACTAGAAACAACTAAAGTTGATGTGCACTGGAAATCAAGCAACATGGAGAGGAGGGAAGAAAATGCAATTGTATGTAAGGTGATGTGTAAGTCAGGGTTTTCTACCCAGACATCATTGTTGTCAGGGATCGCGGGGGAAGCTCAAAAGGGTGAACCCAAAAGCAGACACAGCAGGCGGATGTCAGGAACAAAAAGCGAGCTTTAATAACAAGCTGAAGTCCAAAAGAAACAAGGTAACAAATAAAAGGGCAAAGTTCAAAAATGCAAAAAACCAAACTAACCAGACAGGAGACAAGGCATACGGGACATCAGAAGGAACAACTGGGGGAAAACAATGACCGAGCAGGGAGTGCAGGGCAGGGCAGACACAAATACACAGACACTGATGACGAGACGAGAAACAGGTGAGGAGAGAGGAGGGAGGAGGCCAGGTGAGGTAACGAGGGGGAAAAATCACAGAGGAGAACTTACTGGCAGACAGAGGGAGACAAACACAGAGGCACCGACAAGACACGAGAGGGCAAAGAAAACAACTAGACATACAGAACACAGAATCATGACAGTA
>OMLP01040305.1:0-13208 GCA_900302685.1 Spondyliosoma cantharus | reverse complement strand
TGCACACATTCTTCAGAGAGAAACGTCAACTAACACTGACCTTCTCCCTCCTCTGTCTGTCTCTCCCTCCTCTGTCTGTCTCTCCCTCCTCTGTCTGTCTCTCCCTCCTCTGTCTGTCTCTCCCCCCTCTGTCTGTCTCTCCCTCCTCTGTCTGTCTCTCCCCCCTCTGTCTGTCTCTCCCCCCTCTCTGTCTCTCCCCCCTCCGGTCTCTCTCCTCCTCCTGTCTCTCCTCCTCCTGTGTCTCCTCCTCCTCCTCCCTGCAGAGGAAGCAGGTGGAGTTGGGAGATAAGATGGACCTGTCATCATACCTGTTGAAACCCGTTCAGAGGATGAGTAAATATGCTCTGCTGCTCACTGACCTCATGAAGGAGGTGGGCGTGGCTCAGGAGGCAGAGCTTGTGACTCTGCAGGCTGCCACCAACATGGTCAAGTTCCAGCTTCGCCACGGCAACGACCTCCTGGCAATGGACGCCATCCGAGACTGTGATGTAAGTTTATTAACGTTGAACGAAAAAGATAAAGTCTGTCACGGACTGAACAAGACCCCCCTTCCTCTTTCCCTCGACCCTCCCCCTCCTTCCTCCCCTCCGTCCTCCTTTACTCCCTCCTCCAGGTGAACCTGAAGGAGCAGGGTCAGCTGATCCGCCAGGATGAGTTCACTGTCTGGACAGGGAGGAGGAAATGTCAGCGTCACGTCTTCCTGTTTGAGGAGCTCGTTCTCTTCAGTAAACCCAAGAAGATGGAGGGAGGGCTTGATGTCTTCATCTACAAACACTCCTTCAAGGTACAACCAAAATCCACTAGACTCCTCCAGACCCCCTCAGACCCCTCCAGACCCCTTACAGACACTTCCAGACCCCCTCAGACTCCTCCAGACCCCCTCAGACTTCTCCAGACTCCTCCAGACCCCCACAGACTCCTCCAGACCCCCTCAGACTCCTCCAGACCCCTTACAGACACCTCCAGACCCCTGGGGGGGCCTGCATTTGAAGAAACCTCTGAATGTGTTTTGTGCCGGGATCAGACACTTCACGCCCCTCAGCGAGTTCATAGGTCATCGGGGAGGCAGGACAGGAAGTTCATTCAGTCAGTCATGGCTACTGAAGCTAGCCTGGCTAGCAAGCATGTTACTCACTGGGTATCTGAAGTGCCTCCACTATTCCCCCCAACATTTTTCTTTTTGACTCTGATGGTCGTCCCTGGAGGATATTGTTGCCACAGCTCAACGAATCGTTCCTGCACTACATTTTCTTCCTGACATGTTCTTTGATCTCTAAAGAATCTCTAAATTCAGCATTAAAAACGGTCTTCACCTGTCGAGTCTCCACTTGAAGGTCTTACTGAGCTCCTCTTTGTCCCTCAGACAGCAGATGTGGGTCTGACAGAGTCCTCAGGTGACAACGGGCTCCGCTTTGAGATCTGGTTCAGAAGGAGGACGTCCAAGAATCAGACCTTCATCCTTCAGGCCGCCACAGCCGACGTCAAACTGGCCTGGACCGCCGACATCGCCCGAATCCTGTGGAACCAGGCCACCAGGAACAAAGGTAAAGACAAGAGAGGGGCAGGAGGCAGAGCTGCTGTCTGTGTGTCATCACCTGAGATCATCACCTTCATGGTGTGTGTGTGTGTGTGTGTGTGTGTGTGTGTGTGTGTGAGTGATGCGTCTGAAGGAAATGGTGTCGATGGGAGTTGGCAACAAACCGTTTCTGGACATCCAGCCGAGCGACGCCGCCATCAGTGACCGAGCTGTTCACTACATCATGAAGAGCCGAGGTGACGCACAGAAAACACAGACAGATTGATTAACTATCAGCTATTTTAACAATCGATCTGTTTGGCTGTGTCCAAAATCACACATAGTGATTACTCCATTTTGTAGTGCTGTCCGAATGTCTAGTGGGAGTTATTATACCCTATATAGTGACTGACAGTATCCCACAATGCATCGCAAAAAGTGGTGTACAACCGATGGCCACTAACCAAGCAATATTTACCATCATGCATTGTGCTGAGAGAAAAATGGCGGACGACCGCATGGAGGTCGCGGAGAGGGACGTGTCGTGACAACTGTGCGACAGCAGTGACGTAATTAACGGCGCCTGAGTATGACCTCACTATAAAGTCCACCATGTTGGACTCCGTGTGGTGACCAGGCAGCAGGGAGGGAGTTCAGACGCAGCCTCTGATTATTGAGTTACACGTGAAAACCTTCTGGTTTCTTTCCTCGTCTAACACTGATCAGCATGTTAAAGACCAAACAACTAATCAATGATTGCAGAGGACACACGGCAGATTAATCCATTAATCATGTCTATTGATTGATCGTGGTCAGGTGCCAGAACACGGGCGTCCATCGCTGTCTCTGTCTTCGACCACTCAAACCCTTTCAAACGAGGGCCGGTGACCTCTGACCCCTCATCATCATCAGGCCCGTCTTCATCCAGCCTGCTGGGGCCGCTCAACCTGCACATGTACAGGTACACACACACCTGTACACACACACACACACACACACACACACACACACACACACACACTACCAAACACTTGGAAACTTCAGATTTAGTTTGAATTAGTCATTACATCAGAGGCCTCAACAGCTGTTTCCCACATGAGAAACAGACTGTGTGTGTGCATGTGCGTGTGTGTGTGTGTGTAGTCCTGACCATCTTTTTCCAGACAGCTGGTAAACAGAGATGGGAAGGTTTTGTTTTGCGTGAGTGCAGCGTTCATAGGAGTGCCTTTGCTCACAGGAATAAAGGCTTTTTCTGCTCAGTGTGCAGACGCTGGCTCTGATTGTACTAATGTGGAAATTCCAGGGATTGTAAATCATAAGGTCTAAAAAGAAGACATTGTTATGAAATTCCTGTGTTGGGTGACTTCATAATTTAGTGAACATAAATCAGATAGTAAAATCAGTTCCTATATTATTAACATCTCTGTAGTTTCTGTGGTTGCCACAGCCACATGACCAGCCATAATGTCAGGTTAAAGAAATGTAACCATCATGTAGCAGCAGCTGTTTCCTGTATGAAAAGCACCTATTTAGCCTATTTCCACTAAACAACCCATAACATGGGGCTTCCCATAATCCCATAATGAACTTTTAACATCTTCCACCTGAAATTCATAATATATGTGCCTTCTACAACTAGAGGTCTCTTCCAAAACAAAAGATGTCTGTTGAGTATTGTGTGGAGAGGGCCAGGCAGACTAGGGGGATTTGAGCCGCTCCGTAGCAGCTTTAGCGACATTCAATTTTTTTATTTTTGAAAAAGTGGATTTATCTTCACTCCTGTTTATGAACCTGACTGCAGTGGCCACCTGGAGCTGGTGGGGGAAATGGATGAGTCTTTGTTGATAAGGTTCTCAGTCATCCAGGTCATGGTAATTCTAAGTGCTAACTGGAGGTGGGTGATAAGTAATGTCGTAGGCCACCTCCTCTGTCTCCACCTACAATGAAGTACTGAGTTCTCTCCCCAGACAGTTTAACAACCCTTCACACCTGGGCTCACCTAGCTCTAGCAACCCGCATGAAGGCCAGTTTGACCAACAACCCACAAGTTGCCCTAATGACTCTGAAACGCATAGAGTTTAAAGGCCTGCAACTCCCCTCCAGCTAGTTAGAACTGAAGAAGCCTCTTGGATGAGAGGTGAAGCCTCTTCAAGAAACCGAAAAAAGTCCAGTAGTCTACGATACAATGAGTCAATTATGAGTCTGAGGTTAGTGACCTGGATTCAAACACACAGAGATACGCACGCTAGGTGCTTGCTAGTTTACGGGTAAAGTACAATAAAATAATGTAGCTATTTGGAGCAAAATAATATCTGCAAATTAACACAGATGATCCAGTGGTCAAACTCAAACTAAAATATAATCCCATTAATAAACAACCACTGACTCAGACACGGATGTTCACGGACAATGTCACGTAATAAAGGGCCATTACCCACCCTAGTGGCACTACACTGAGTCTGAAGTGGGTCCAACAAAAATGCTCTTGCATATATAAAAATATTTGTATTGATCTGCTAAAAGATAATGATTGAAAGAAAAAAATCTGAATTCTATTATGATTGTTTTTGTAATAAATTAATCTCTGAGCAGTCATGTGACATGGCTTGTTGTGATATTCGACTTTAGTTCCCTCCCTTTTTTTCAATCTGTGAGTAGGTACGCATAGTTCAGTTTTCACTTTCATGTGTATGACCACTAAAAAGCCAAACAGTACAATAGGCCTTAATGAACTGATATTTCACTTTAACTTTATGGTTGCGACTGTGCTAAATTTGTGTGCCTTATGTAGTACCAAGTGCCAGAAGCTAAGTTTATGCTCTGTTTTTTGACTTTGTGGCAAGCTTGGTAGGCTGCTACTGTCTTTCTGTTACTGTAGCCTATATATAGCACACCACTCAGTATACATTGAGCTTATATAGTGCTTATCTAGATACTCATAAATACCTAACAAAGGTAGTTGGACTGTGTGAATGCAAGACCTACATTTGATTCTTACATTCTTACATGTTATATCTTTAAATGGGCTCTGTGGAACTTGTGTGGTGTGCTGGATGTCAGTAGGTTGTGTTAGCAGACTCTATTTCTATTTTTCTGTTATAACCCTTTTCCACTGGTCAAAAATCCCACTTAAACCTGCTAAGATCATGCTTTTGTGTCCTAATGGGAATACATAAAGCATTTACACCCGGGTCAATTGACTCTGCAGTAGACACAGGTTTTTATCACCTCGGCTCAGCTTTGATCCTTTTAAAACAAACCTTGAAATATCTGATGATTTTACTTCAGTTTTTTACTTTTATTTGACAGCTACATCATATACATAACTTTCTTATTCCTTTACATTAACTGACAGTCTGTGATTCCACCACTTTAGCCAACAGCAGCAATTAGCTGGCTGCCATTAGCTCCTTAGAGCTCCCTGAAGATTGAGATGAGTTGAGGAGAGGGGAGCTGTTTTCCTGCAGGCTGGCAGTCCCACACATTGCAGCTGACACCAGCCTTCCCTCGACACATCAATTAGGTCTAACTGTCTTAGGCACTTTACCAATGTTGTGTTTCATTCACAATTTTTCTGAGAATGAAATGAGAGAACTTTCATGTTTATGTTAAATATACTGCTACACCCAGAAGACAGTAAGCTGAGCTTAGTTAAGAAAGCTAACTTCTGAAGCCAGAAAAAAATGGACACAGCCTGTCTCTGTAACAAAATCCACATCCCAACACCTCAATAATGAACATGTTATGTCTTATATTTATTATATATATTACTATTTTATTCATCTGTATAAAAACAAAGTGTTAAAGCAGCACTTTAGAGTAGGAATAGCAAAAAGTCACCAATGCCACAAAATGTCTTTCAACTTTGTTAAATATGTCTCTGTCTTGAAATCATTGGGCATGCCTCCACCCCGACGAGAAGAGACGGAGCAGTGTGAGAACAGGACAGAAGCAGGGTCTCCTCAGTTGCTTTCCGTTCCAGCTCTGACTGAGCTGAACTGACTGGATAGACCTCACCCCCTCCTGACCCCGCTTCCATCCTGGCACTCCACTCGGTTGTTAGGTAATTGTCGCATGCCTCTGTGTTCTCCCCCAGAGGGCAGAGAGATGGGAGGGGGACACAGTGATGGAGAGCCCGCTTGATCTTTCCAAATGAGTTGATAAAGTGTATGTCCACACTTCATTGTTCTTTTACTGCTGCAGAGTACAAATGTCCAACGTAATTGTTATAAATCCTGTGGCCTCATTTACCAAACACACATACACACAGTTAGACTTTGACTTTCTACACACAGACTCTGATTTATCACTTTCATCCTGTGATCACAATGTGTGTACATCTATCTCTGAATCTCTGCTGACCATGAGGACCAGCAAACCCCAGTGGTACTAGCATATAATCACAGGTCAACTGATCCCAGATTGCACACACACAAACCAACTCCACTGTCAGTCTAACTGATCTACTGAACTGTCATTTATGAAGCTTTAATTTCTGTTTTCATTCGTAAAACAAGGTCATCATTTCTTAATGATTTTTTATAATCTTGTTTTATATTGTATATCCATGAACTGTATATTATTTTAAATAGTACAATTTTATGAAATAAATATTGGATATACACGTTATTGACTTTACCTGTGATGCTTCACCTGAGCTGGCAGCTCCACCTGGTCCACTGCTGTGAGCCATCTTTGGCTTTGGCACATACACGTTTGGGGTAATCGGGGTTCGATTATTTTCCACTGTGACCTGCCTGTGACCTACGTGATGTCATTTCAACACTTTTCTACTCGTACCCACAAACTTGAATTCGTGTTCACAGTGAAGACTTCGTAGTCGTAGAAATTAGAGGTGTACTCACAAGACTTTGCACTCACAGCTTTTAGATTCATACTCACATAAAAATAATCCTAACGCAAACAATTTCTCAGACTTTTGTGTACAAATTTTTTATTGACATACAAATGTTTAACATTATGAATACGAATGGTTAGAATCATGCATACATCTTTTTGATAGCTATCTTACTCCATAGAGAATGATTGATTTTTAAGTTTTCGTCATTGTAATTGTAATTCAGTGTTAGCTGACTGTACACACATAGGCACACTGCAAACAAGAACGGCTAGTTGCTAATCGACACAGCAAATATAGGCAAGAGAAAAAGCATTACAACGGTCCATTTGACAAGCTTTTCTGTGGTCCTGTCATAATGGTTCCCATATAGTCCTAAATGTTATTGTTAACATTTTTCCATCACACAAATGTTACATTTCAATCTGAGCTGATAAAAAAGAAGTAGAGGGACAAGCAGATCCAGGTGGGTTATAAATCACAGGATGACCAGTCAGTTCATAAAAAAACGTCAGTTGGCTAAATGCAACTGTAATCGTTACTGGGCCGGGGGGAAGCCTGACCCATGTAGGCTACATGTTCCATGATAAATGAGGCCGATATGAAAAAAAGTGTCACCTACTGCACACTGTAATTTAAAGAAAACTCTTGCTGTAGTTGTCTCTCAGTTACCTTGTCACACTGGCTCACACTCTTCTCTTGTGTGGTGCAATAAGAATTCAACACTTACTTTGTGATCTCCTGACACACAACTTGTTTTCTTCTCTGTCAATACAAACCATCTCTATCTACACAGACACTCCTTGTCTCTGTCTCTGTCCTGTACACATAATCTTATCTGAGAGTTGGTGGGCTGACTCATAATTTCGGAGACTTTCAGATATGATCTCTCCTTCCCCACCCACCTACCACACGCATGCACGCACTCACGCACACACACACACACACACACACACACACACACACACACTGGTCTGTCACTATAAATCTAATTAGCTGTTGTCATGGTGATGCATGATCAGAAAGCGATATTTACGCCTTGGCTACAGTGAACGTGTAATGTATGCGGACTGTTTGCGGAGCGGATGTGTGGCGGAATGTATCTTTTTACTAGCTACACCTGCAGTGCACATACGTCGTAGGATTGTGTTGAGTCATAGGCAATACAAGACAGTGAACTTTTGATTTTGGATTGTGTGGGAATATGTCTTCAGTGTTTGGGCCCAGCACAGCATTGTTAAACTTCAACCTTCTCTCTGTGTTTGTGTGATATGGGTAAGGCCCCTAACACATAAAACCGACATCAAAGAACTAGCAGCGATAAAGGCCGACTGTTGCTTTGCCTCCCATCGCTTGTGTCTCAGCCAAAAAGCTCCACTCAAACCCACATAATGTGTTCATAATTCTTCATTCAAAAACGGAAACAGGAAGACTCAGAATTGCTGATATACGACTTGAATGAAAATGTCTAAGAAAAAGTTGCAAATGACACTGGTGAAGAGACGGAGAAGGTAAATAGAGAGAAACCACACTTATGAAACCTTGGATATTACAACAACAGGCTCAAAAGGCTTTCCCTGTCTTTTTCTCTTCTGCTACAATTTTAGTTAGTTAGTTTTCACTGCAGAATTATCCGATGTGTAGTTCTTGGGATACTGGGCTGTTTACAGCTCAGAAACTATGAGCTAGAACTATGCAGCCATCACAGAAAAGTCCCGTCAAACCAGAAGAACCTGACGAAAGTTACCGAAGAGGAAATCAAGATAAAGAGGCAGCTGGAATAGCATGACACATGATGTTATCTCTAAAAAAATGCTTACTGGAAGTCAGTGGAAAAGAAGTTGAAAAGTATCCAACAACAGGGTACAATAATGTCAGAGAGTAAGTATATGACACAAAACATTTTGAAGATCAGTATTTTCATTTTTATTTACATTTACATTACCTGTATGTGAGCTGACTTTATTGGCGAAAGGTGTGCCGAGCCAGTGACAGGAGTTTGAGATTTAAAAGTAGCTACGTTTCCTGGAATTTTGCGGGTCATTGTTCATTTTGTTGTTGACAAATAGATTTGAGACATATCATGAAAAAGCCCATTCAGATGCAGTGAAACAAGCATGCTGGTACAGAGGGGGAAGAAAGCTGGGTGTTTTTCAGGGCAAAGACACAGCAGCATCGCCAGCAGCATCGCCGTTAACTGTCTTGCATAATAAAAATGAGTCAGTTTATCAGCAGAGGCGCAAAACACAGGTTTTAAACAGTTGGATAAACCATTTTTATAGTAAAGGGGCTTGTAATAACAACGGTCTGAAATGACTTAACTGCTACATGTCACAGAGTGAAAGGACAGGCAGTAATCCACTGTGTTTCATTCTAATTCCATCATCTGCTGTGTGTTTTGCACGTGTAGAAAACTGCACATTAAATCACCTGCAGGTCTGCCAGGCTGGCAGCATGACAAGGACAAACCCAGCTCAGGGGTTAAGACTGTGGTTGAAGTAGTCTTGAGGATAGATACTGACAGTGGGGTCACACCAGTTCTTCTCTCTTTGCCCCTCCTACAGCCTGGGCTACTACTATATAGGAACTATTTACAAGATAAAGTTAATCTGAAAATATTACCTTTATATCAGACAGTCAAACAGGCATCAAAACACATTTCATAATGAATGTCATTGTTTTAAATAATCATGTTTATATTCGCTTGTGCTTCTCAGCGCCTGTTCTGCAGCCCTCTATGTGATGTCAATTAATGCTGTGTGTCCTTCTGCAACTGTGTGATACCTATAGCATACGCTGACATGTTCACCAGGTCTCTCTTGTGAAAGACATAATGATGCAGAGATCATCTATTCAGTTTTCTTCTGTAAAATGTAATCATTCAGTAACATGTCAATAATGTAACTTTAACATTAATTCCAATAAAGCTTTGTTGAATTGAAATTAAATATACCTCAAAAGACTTCCTGGTAAAACGCACTATAAGGAAGTTTAATGGGTAATGAATCTCAGTTTAATACTGACACCTCCATTTGACCTACAAGATTCTCTATTTCTTATAATTACTATCGTTACTCTTAATGCCTACCACACGTCAGATTCCAATCTGTCCGGGTTGGATAAGTGGAAAACTAGTGCTGGTCTAACCTAGTGTGAGCTCCTTCACCCTGCCCAACATACCAGCCAGGCACTCATCTGCAGTGTCTCTGGTGCTGTATATCCAGACAGGCCTGTTTTACACACCTGCATTCGGCTCAGGTGGGTGTGGAGCTGCAGGCGTAGAGCAAACCCTTTGACGTCAGTCCAGCTGCTGGCTCTTCTCTTCTTCTTGCGACTGGAGAGTGAACAATAGAGACAAGAAAACACATGGAGGAGGGGGAGAGCTGTCATACCAGCGCTGTGTTACCTGAGTAACTTGAATGAGCTTGATTTCCTCCCTCAGGTACACGTGTTATGATACAGGTTTGCTGAAATTTAAGGAGACAGTGTTTCCTCATGTTTCGTGTTGTGTGACAGTAGGTAACATCATTTCTGAATGTTGATTGCTCTTTTTGGAAGTCTGTCACTAACATAAAGAGACACCACAGTTCCAGTAATCACAAAGTAATGTCAAACCATTCAACCTTTACCTTGTGTCAAATAAAGGAATACTTCAGCCTTCTAGGGACAGTAACAAGCAAAGAGTTATACCACCATCAAATGATTATAAGGCTACAGCCAGCAGCCAGTAAGCCTAGCTTAGTGCAAAAACTAGAAACTGGGGGAAACAGCCAGTCTGACTTTGTCCAAAGGTAACACGGTCCAGATTGTTATCTTTGCTAACCAGCTTGTGGCTGTAACCACCAATCTGAGCATTTAACTATTCCTTTAAAGGTGCAATATGTAAGTATTCACATTCAAAATTAAAGATGTTAACATTCAGCCACTAAATGTAGTCCTCCATCTCCCCCTTCCACTGCATTCACATCACAACACAACTGTTGTTCAAATCAGATGATCTCAGTACTGTATGCCCTATCGTCAAGCTGGCCTCTGGCTGTCTCAAATGCCTATGAGCACCTATAAGGACTGATCCTGATGCTCAGGGTACAAAGCAGATTTCCAAAAAAATCTTGGATGGAGGTCTTCTCTCACTTTCTTTAACATTGTGAGATTTGGCATTTTTGATACTTTCTTTTTTTTCAGGAAAAATGCATGGGAAAAAAATCTGGTGTATTGAGATGACTGGTGTCTATAAGTTAGAACAATTAGATGCAGATGCTAATTAAAAAAAAAACATCTAGCAGATTTGAATATAGTTTTTATATTTGTGCTTGATTATACAAACCTACATTTGGTGCCGTTTTTTACAAGCTGAAGTTTTATATATATAAATGACCTGAATATAAAATAAGTGAATGGCGATGGTCCGACTAGTGCTGTATGGCACATCTACCTTTATTACAGAGGGTTAGATAAGAGGATTGATTTGGAATATAATCCTTTTAGAATCACCTGTATGCTACTGAGAAGTTTCTGTAACACTGCCTGATTACATACAGTATAACCAGAAAGAGCAGCAGTGATGTATTCAGATCATGTGGAATTGTTCCATTCAAGAAAATAACACTGATACTAAATAATGTGTGAATGGTCTTGTAAGAGAAACAGCTAGATGCCTCCCTGTGGGTGTGTGATATGGTCAATAGCCTGAATTATGTCAGGGTAGCACATAGCTGAAATGCTTGACATGTTTGACATACTGAAGAACAGGCTGTGACTCTCAGGTTACTCCCTGGAAGAACCTTTTCTTTTTTAACCTGTGAACTAAGACAGCAAGTTGAACTGGAAGACACAGAGGATGATTCAGTCTGTGATCATTATAGAGATCATTTAATCTAGATGACTGAGAGCTGTCAGCTAAAGCAACTTAGATTAGAATTTATGATTTACAAAAGGAAAAAGATCATGTTTTGCCTCAAACTATCTGGTTTGGTCCCCACAAACACAGCAGACACATGAAGAAATGCAGTGTTAAACTGTAGCCACTGGCTTGGCAGCCTTCTCACCTGTAACTCCATCACCACCCGATATGACAGCCAGGTTATAAACATGTCGTGATTGTGAAATGACATTTTTGTTAAAATGTTAATATAATATTGATTTACATATCCGCAATGCATAGATAATATTCAACAATAACTCCGTCCTATCGCTCTCATCGCCCGACCTAACCCCATAATGATTTCTCAAGTGTGTTGTTTTGTTTTGTTTTTTGTAAATCACTTGTCTTCGTCTTGTTATGAGCTCACTGTCCCCTTTGTCTGGTGTGTTTCCCCCACCCCCCACCTTTTCCCAAGCTTGACGTTTGTTTTTTTTCTATGTATACTCTGAAAATAGTAACCTGGAATGTCCGTGGTTTTCGTACCTTGTCAAAAAGAACAAAAGTAATCAATCACTTAACAAAACTGAAGGCTGACATATGCTTTTTACAAGAAACCCACATAACCCAACATGAATCTCAACAGCTACAACTTAGACAATACGACAAAATTTATTCAGCGACATACAACAGTAAACAACGAGGAGTTTCAATTTTGGTCAACAATAATCTTTCATTCACGCAACACTCAATCACTAAAGATCCAGATGGAAGATTCTTAATCATGAATGTATCAATAAATAACACACCTTTCACTCTTGTTAATATTTATGGACCAAACAACGACAACCCACTCTTCTTTCATTCACTATTTGCAGCACTACAAGACAAAACCAATATCCTTTTAGCTGGAGACTTCAACACTGTTATCAACCCCTCACTGGACCGTTCAAACCCAACTGTTAATACAAGACATACACATTCAGCAGACACGATTAAGCAATACATGCAGAGTTATGGTCTTAGCGACAGTTGGAGAATGAACAACCCCACAAAATCGGAATATACATACACCTCCCTCCACCATCAATCATCCTCCAGACTGGATTTTTTTCTCATCACCAACTCACTCACCCAGTATATAACAGAAAATACAATTTATCCAATCGTAATAAGCGATCACGCTCCAGTTTCCATTACAATATCAAACCAAAACACAACAAACAAAGCACCATCACGATGGCGACTCAACACCTCTCTCCTGGAAGACACAGAGTTCAATACCCTAATACGGAGAGAGTGGGCATTCTTTCTGGAGACGAACGACTCTCCAGAAATCTCACCATCACTCCTGTGGGAAACCGGTAAGGCAGTCATCCGTGGTAAAATCATATCTTATTCATCACATAAAAAAAGAAAGCAACAGGAGCTGGAAAGCACATTGGAACAAACAATTAAACTATTAACTCAACAATACAGCACTAACCCAGATGAAAAGACGTTAAACGATTTAAAGCACGCCAAAACTCAATTTGACAATATCCTACAAAAAAAAACAGACTTCATAATACAACAACTGAAACATGAACAATTCCAATATAGCAACAAATCCAGTAAACTACTAGCCAACCTATTGCAACATAAAAAAGAAAAAGGAATTATTCCAACAATACAGAACAAAACGGGTATAACTACACATAACTCGCACGAAATAAATGCAATCTTTCAACAGTATTATAGTAACTTATATTCTTCCAATTGTAATCCCAGTATTCCAGCAATAGAAAACTTCTTTAGCAAACTGAATCTTCCAACACTACCATCAGATAAAGCACAGATGATAGAAGCCCCACTTACTGCAAACGAAATCTATAAATCATTAATTAAAATGCCAAACAACAAATCACCAGGACCAGATGGACTACCAGCAGAATTTTATAAAACATTTTGGGACATCCTATCACCAATACTAC
>OMLP01040304.1:0-11208 GCA_900302685.1 Spondyliosoma cantharus | reverse complement strand
GGAAGCGATGCAGCCCCCTCAACTGCACCCTCCATATCACGTCACCAAGCAGTGGAAGCTGAGCTCAGCAGCTACTTAGTGACACCTGTGCAGGACAGTGAGGGAAATCCACTGGATTGGTGGAGAGACCATCATGTCCACTTCCCTACTCTAAGCAAAGTGGCAAAAAAATACCTTTGCATTCCAGCTAATAGTTTGCCATCAGAGCGGGTTTTCAGCTCTGGTGGAAGTATTGTTACCTGTCTGAGATCCTGCCTTAAACCAGAAATGGTCAATATGCTGGTCTTTCTCAGTAGGAACCTGGACTAAACACCTAGCCGCGATTACGCATAACAGCAGCCATGATTCACATGTCAAGATATTTAGTCTGCTGCTGTTTTGTGAAGTGCACTGTTTAAGCCCCTCTTGAAAACAATGTCTACCGCAGTGTTAATTTGTATAGCGTTGCATTGACATTTTTTATTTTAATTGTAATGTTCACAAGCCATTCTACCTCTTTTTTGCACATTGCATTATTTATATTATTTGTTGAAAATACATTACCGATTTATCGTTGATATATCGTTATCAAGGTAAAACTGCCCAGTTTATCGTGATATTGATTTTAGGTCATATCGCCCAGCCCTACCTATGACCCTGATTCAATAAGAAGTTTATTTGATCAGCTTCATCAGCTTTATCATGACCAGCAATACCATGACCACTGAAAATACTGTCTTTTAATTGGCTGGCAGGTGTGCCTTACAATCAACTCCTGGGACATCTTAATTTCAGGTCCGTCTCAACAATTGAATCAGCCTAGCCTTCTGTCATCACATCACAAAGAGGCACAGCGAAATTCACTGACTAGCTATACATAGAACCATTCAGTCATAAAAGCCCTTTCTATGTTCTTTGGACTGTGCTATTATCTCCCTGCTGGTATTTTGTTTTTAGGGGAGCTTATAATTTCTTAAGAAGAGAGTTTTTGAATAGGAGAAAAAGCTCTCTGTGCTAAAGCACTAACTGTCAGTTGGCAAGCCTCTCAGCTTGTAGGCAGTTAAAGAATGAGGTTAGCCAGAAATGAAAATTCAGTAATCTACTGATTGGTCGTCTACTCACCCCAATGCTGATGGTCGTCAGGGCACAGAGTCCAAAATGGAGGAAGTTAGCTAATCTTATTAGCTGTGTTGCAAATTTAATTTCTATTCAACCCTCCCCTGGTGGAGTATTAGATGATAACATCACCAAAAAATTAAAACCTAGTCACTATCACATGCACTCCAACACTTGGAGTGTCAAACTGAGACATCTTCAAATTCTACATATACACGATAACCCAAAATACTCCAAAACATTTATTTAGATGACTATTTGCTACTACTATTATATTTTAAATGGTTTGAGCTGAGCATCATGGCTTAGTAACTCTCTGACATGGTTTGCAACAGCAAACATAGTCTGTGGTCCAGAGTGAAACATCCTGACCCCGAAATGTGTATACACACTAATCACATTGGTGAAACCTTCACTTGTTATCTAATGCCGTCTTCCATTGTGGATGTTAATTTCTCCAATGTCTGTTTTAATACCAAATTCCTTCAAAATAAACTCATCCTCATACCTAAATGACTGATTAGGTAGGTTGCCAATGACTTCCAATACAACATACATCACCGTTCCCAAAACAACATGATGGTTGCAGCATAGAAGTGACAGATGTACCCATCCTTTGTCATACGGTCGCAGAAAAATACTTACTGTGACCTTACATGATCACTCTACATGTAAGCAAACACATTTAATTGTCCCTAGACAGTTCACTCGCTTGACAGTTTAACCCGACCATTCATCCCGGACCTCCTCCCTATACAGAGTTTCACTCTTTATACTACTTCTCCTGACTTCCTTCTTTGCAGCTGTAATGTTTACTACAGTCATTAGAGGTCACCAACTTTTTCAAAACTGTACTTTGTGTATAGTATCCTTACACTCAGCCTCAAATGTAACGGGCATGGCTGAAGTCTCTCAGTCTTGTTAACTTTATGAGGGAGTGAGCAGTTGTGGTGTGAAACAGGTTCGGTGGTTGATACAGCAGTTCAAATAAAAAATTGATGGATACATGATCAGACAGAGATGAAGAATATGACAAAACTGATAGATCAGAAAGAGTTGTGCAACGAGCTGGGGCCAGATCAAAGGTGTTAGAGGCTCTTTTCATGTACAAATTGATTGAAGACACACGTTAATTACTGATGACATGGCCTCACTGAGGGGGTCAGATGCATTATTTAGATGAATATTATCTTCAATAATTTAAATGTCAGAAGTGGTGAAAGAGGCCTCAAACAAAATCGGAATTCCTCTCAGAGGAATATATACAGGTCAGCAGGAGTGTTACAAATGCATAATGGTGGGAGAGCTTTTATATAAAACACTTGAATTAAACATCTAGTTGGTTTAAAGGGTGGTTGCTTTGTTGCTTGTTATACACTGTAAATAGATAAACTAGATAGATACAGCGACGCAAACCCCAAAATAGACTTGAGATTGATAATTTACAATTTCATTATTTTATTTAAAACTTGGAAAACCTTTCTCTCTCAGCTCCAGTGCTTAAAGGTAAACAAGTGCTGGTACTCCTCTTATTCACATGTTAGCAAGAGGGTGTTGGGGGTGCTGGCTGTTTAGAAGAGCATTTCTACGTGCTCATCAATTCTGCTCTTTTCTAATCACACATGGAGCTGATCATTATAATAACCTCATAAATGTATAACCTACAGCCCGAGCTGAGGGGATGAATTTCTCTGTTGAAATAGAACAGGTGCCAAAACAACTGCAGAAGATTGTAAGATGGCCTTGAAGATCCACACTGCAGCGTGCGCTCCACTACAGTCCAACTGGTTAACATAGGCACTGAGAGAAAACCGCAGTGATTTGTTGCATGATATAGCACAAGGGGCGTAAGTGACATCTTGGGCAAAAATATGTTTTATACTTCATTTTAAAGGTCTTGATGAGCTCTATCAAATGGTAAAAATATGAAAAATATCCCAATGATAGTTTTGAAATAAAGGCTGAAAACAAAAAGGTGTAAGTGAAAAACTTCAATTGAGTTTGGAGCGAAATAGGCGTAAGTGCACTGAGCTTGAAAAAAATAATTCTTTAAAATATGGATTCTGTGAAGCCTTTACTCTGTAAAAGTGTAGATTGATCAAATGCTGTTTTTAATAAAGTAATTACAATCAATTAAAAGTTTGTTTTAGCTCTCCTGTAAAATTCTGAAAATGTCACCTACGCCCCTTGTGCTCCAAACCCTCGACAGCTAGTGTGAAGTACTGGTACAAAAGAAAAAGTCATTTTACACCAACGGGTAAAAGGTCAACATGTTGGTATCGTGGAACGGTCAGTAATGGGCCACTTAAAGCACGATCTCTTGATGAAAAGATGAAAGACACTTATTTCTTGTAGAGAATTACAGTGTTCAAGATTTATTTTACCCATGAGGCTTCCAAAACTTCTCACTTTGATGGTCATGATACATTAAATCTTAAAAAAACAGGATTTGTTTCTCATGTACCCAGCAACTGCATTCCCACATTTTTTTTACTGAGCAAAGTTAAACTTTTGTTGAACTTGTGGCCCCAGACAATTTTAATGATGCTCACAGGGCTGCTTTTCCTGGCAGTGATTATATATATATTTTTTTTTTGCAATGCACTTTCACAGCCATGTTCTGAGTGATACAGCCTAAATAATAAAAATAAGTAATACATTTTCTTTTTCTTTTTTTGCAGTAATTAGTGTCATAACTACAAGTTCAGAGTATTCTTCTTTGAGTTCCAAAAATAATGATCTTGGTTTGCAATATATTAGAGCAATGTTTATGATTATATTATTTGCAAAGTACTTTGTGAACCATGGCCTGAAAGACACAGACAAAATAATACAAATAAATAACTATTATATTCCTTTTTTTTACTGTTGTCCTTTTATTTGGTGTAGTTAGACCGACACATTTGAATATTCTGTACTTTAGCACTACATATATTATAAATTCTAAATAATCCAATAGAAGCAAGTATTGTATGCATATTTAAGTAAGAACAGATAAAGGCCACTCCCTAATAAAGGCTGGGAAAAAAGAACTTGAGGGTAAGTCAGAGTTGGAGAGAGGTGCTTCGAATCTATGTCAAAAGTCATGACTGAATGTTTAACTTGTTTTTGACAATCTAGATAAGGCATCAAACTTTAACAACTCATCTCACGAGATTTCAGAGCAAGACTTCTGATCTTTTTATGTAACAAAAAGGTCCATCTGTGTAACAATCATTCCTGTAAAGTTGTCACACACTTCGAATACTGGACCACTTCCAAACCTTTTGGTAGGTACGAGTCATTTACACACCAAAACAGGTAAATATAGGGCTCAGGTTTCAAAATATAAGGAATTGCCCGTTAACTAACTATCATCTGCATAAAGAATGACAGCAAAAACAGCGAAATACCATTATTCAAAAGTATGATGTGTTATGAGCCAACAGGACCATCCCCCAGAGCTCGCCTGCATCGATCTCCTTGATGTTGCTGGTTAGACAGAAAAACAGGTTTTAGTTGAGAGGGTCGGACTGAAATCTGACTGTAATTCATATAAACATATCGAGGCTTGATTCATGAACAAGTTATTCCACAACCTTGACTGAACATGATTGGATTGGAATGGCAATGGCAAAGTACCGGTATGATGTCCGAGCCAGGCATAATGAGCACCTTGCATGGAGATTTCATGTTCAAGGTTAAGGTTGAACTCTACAAGTCGCACATGTAATATACAGAATAGAAGACAGCTGGGTTTTTTTTAGAGGTAGGACTGTGCCCCATCATGTCAATACTGATCTTTGATTACGTCGTTCATCATCAGCGCTGTATTGAAGAGTAATGAACTCAATCACTCGCCGTTCTTGTGTTCTGTCTCTTTGTATTTCTATCTTTCTTTTTCTGGCTCTGGCCCATCATGACCCCAAAGCAATTCTCAGAGGTTGGTTGTCACGTTAGATGGATGAAGCCATCAGCGGACAGCCTGTGGTGGAGAGGGGTGTTAGATATGATGGAGGTACAGGATGTCGAAGAGATCCAAGCAAAACTCAGAATCCACATCTTGCCAAAAATAGAAGTTTTTCTCTTTTATCTGGCTGATCTTTGTTGTGGTGTTTATTGTACGGTTTCCTTCTGTGGAACCTCATATCATTTCTCACTCTTCCTTTTGACATGTGGTTTGCATCTGCGTTTACCTGTTTCTTCTTCCCACCTCTTACTTTTCGGTGTACACTTGCAGGGGTCAGCTGCCATATTAGATGGATCGAGCCATCAGACGGCCTGCTGTGACTCCTCACTGGAGATGAGATGAAGGAGAGGTATTAGGACACGTCGTGGACTTAATGAAATGTAAACAGAAAATGGAGACAGACGAGCGTGTAAGAAATTGCGCACATTCATTTTGACTGCGATCACAGCAGGAACACTGGCTGTGCTTGTGTAGTCGGCACCGGAGCTACAACAGCAGACGTCCATTGTTGTGAAGCTGCTGTGTGTCTCTCCCTCTCGCTAATCCACCCTGACCCCAGACCCACTCTCACAGGTCAGCTGCCATTTTAGATGGATGGAGTCATCAGCTGCTCTGACCTTTTTAGGCCAAATTACTGACTACTGGCTGGCTGGCTGTTGGACTACAGCTCTCAGCCTGTCTCTGTTTCCTTTTCTACCTCTGTTAAGCATTAAAGCATTGTATCCCCCTGCACTGTCTCTCAGATGGTTTGCTGTGTCTCTAATTTATAAAAAAGAACGGATGGTTAGAGTTTAAGTACTAAGACTAATGCATGTCTGACAGAAGGCAAACAGTTGCTATGGCACTGGCACTGTCAGCAGATGGTATGAATCTCCTGACAAACGTACCTACATGAACAGCCTGTCTAAATGGAGCCCATCAGTTAGATTTGTTTTACTAAACCACATCAGAGGCTTACACCACTTGTAGTACATGTATACAAGGGCTTAGTGATATGACATTTGAAAAACAAATGTAGCAGCATAGAAATGGGGCTGTCTTGCTGCAGTTCATTGTGCACAGCTGACCACTAGGGCGGCAGTACATAAGTACAGCCCTCCCCTGTGCACTCTCAATGACACGTCACTTCCGGGTCAGAGGTGTTTGCCCGCGCAGAGCAGCGACCGAGTGCTCCGTGCTTCATACTCCATGCTCCGTTTGATGCCTGCTCTCTCTCCCTCCCTCTCCCTGTGCAGGTTTGATTTTAAAAACAGGGAACGCTCATCAGCTGGCCGAAATCTACAGGTGGCGAATCACGTGCCTCCACCACCAGCTGATTGGGACCGCTGCTGTTTTGTTTCTGTTATAAAATACACGGTTTTGTCTCCGTTGCTCTTACGACATTGCCTCTGCTGTCAAATACAAGACCTTGTCCCCTGCTTCGTCGGACTTTGTCTCCGGCGGGGACCTACTCATTGTTGCCGCTTTGTGTGGCTTGGAGCGGCTGGATGGCGCTGTGGTTTCCTGGCTCTTGGCCAGCTTGCGCCAGCTTGCGTAGTGGACTGCCGACACTGCACCTTTTTAACCTGTTTATTTCTGCCATTTTAACTGCGTGATTGGAAAGAGTTAATCCCTTATTTCTGAATTATTTGTTTTGTTCCTTTTATTTTTGATTAAAGTAAATTGTTTTGTTTAGGTAATTTTGTTTAGCCTATTCTGTGAACTGTTCTTGTTTTATGTTGTATATTTTGTTGTAAAATTTGGGTCAATTATTTCCATTCTAATTTCCTTTTTTTTCCCTTCTCAGTGGCTGTAGGCTGGTGGTGGTGCTGGTGACGTGGGTGGTGGTGTCCCTCCTTTTTGTGTGCTGTGCTCCCTTGGATTTTGGTGATATCACATTGTGTGACTGCCACGCGTGTCTGGGTGAACCCTTTTTCTTCAAGTTATTTTTGTTGAGCCCCCTTCCCCTTCACTAGCTCTTCTCCTCACCAGTAGGCCTCAGCCCCTGATTAGGCTCTTTTTTTATTATTATTTTGTACGAATGGCAACTTTGGCAAGAATACATATATTTTATTAATAAACTATTTTTGTAAACTGGGAACCACGTGTCTTGCCTATTGAGTGGAACGAACCTGTGTTTGATACCTATAAAATAATTCCTTGGGTGCAATTCCCAAGGTGGCGTTGTTGAGCAACTTACGATTCACATTGGGAGGCCTTCGCCCCGCCACATAAACATAAGAGAAAAAATGGTTCAGGTTATAATGTTTGAGAGTATTTAACGTTCACTTTCACCAAAGTAATATCTGAACATCTTTTCTGAGTGTTTGTGTGTGAGGGTGTCGTCAGATAAGAAAGGTGTTGCGTAATAAAAGTTGGAGGACGCGGCATTTCTGAAGCGTTGCTCACGCTCGGGACTCAAAGCCAAGGCTGTCTTGACCTTCGTTGCCCCCGCGTTTCCCAACGGCATGCAGATATTCTGATATTTGCTCTCACAGCTCCACAGCTGATGGTGACCGCATCGCAGCCAAATGATTGTTAGAGTTCATCATTGTGAAACTCGCTCCATGTCATTGTTTTCTAACTTCTGGTGTCAGTGTGAGGTCAGAGTCTGTGTTCGCAGCCAGACCCTTTAATCTGAAGTCACTGTCAGAGAATAGTCGCAGCACTAAATGTGTCCCTCTCTTCCAGGAAACAAAAGCAATGACCTCACTTTGTCCAGTCAGCTGGAGAGAGCAGCCGTGAATCATTGCCCAGAAAACTGAAGTATGAGAGATTAACTTTAAATAGATTCAAATAGAAGTGGAGTGAGCTTCTTTAGGAAGATGCAACGTGCCATTACCTTTTTATAAACACAGACAGAAGCTGCTCAGGGTGAAGACTGTTTTCTTAGCTGGAAACTGAAAGTGTGCAGGTTTTTCTTTCTGTCTCGTCACTCGACCAAAATGGAAGAACAGTGGTGGCATTAATCCCTGAGAACCTGCCGCAAACCACGTGAAGTGAAATGGAAATAAAATGCATTTCTTTCCTTTCACCAGCCTTGAACATTTTTTCCCAGTGACGTGAGCGTGATGAACAGCAGCCTCTGTGGTCAGACGAGGCTTTGAAAGTTGTTTCTATGTCTTTCTTTCTTACTTTATCGACGGTGAGGTGTGATGGTTCAGAGAGAATAAAAATAGCCTGCAGGCTGTTTTTAAGCTCTTGCAGATTGTGTCTTTTGAATCAGAACAAACAAGAATCCGAACGGGCCTAAACAGAGCAGAGATTCTGGCTGAAAGTCTGTTTGGATGAAGTCTGCAGTGAGCCAGGGACAGAATCAGAACCAGCAGGCTGTATCATCCCCCTCCTCTCTTCAGCCTTCACAAAGGGGCGTTGTCACATCCTGACTGGCTCTGAGGGGAACTTCACATCCACTGCACAACAGGTGGACTCAATCTGCCGCAGTGAATCCAAATCCAGAGGGATTATTTTTACATTCGGCTCAAGAGATAGCAAAGTATTTAACATCAGTGTTGCTACAAACGGATTCCTCTGATGATTATAAATGACCTGCAAACGAGACGGCCAGCGAACAGACTTCTGTTTTTATACAGTTATAATTAACTCCTGTGCTCGGGTCCGATCACGTATGAATAAATTTCCTCATCGTGATCCATCCTGTGGAGGCGCTGGTGTCGTATCACTTTTGTCCAAAGGGGAATCAACAAAAACCCGAACAAAGTCCCTCGTCGTCACTTTAATTAACATTATTATTGTTGGGACGTCCGGTCATGGAGGCGAGGTAGATGGACTCACTCCACGAGTCTCGCCCCCCCTCGTGGCCCAATTGTTGAAAAACGTGTGCTAAAGTGCCCTCTTGGTTGGCAAAACACAATAAACTGCCCCCTTGGCTGGTTAAAACATGATAAACTGCCCTCTTGGCTGGTTCATTTATTTTGGTGAAAGTGCCACACATGTGTCCAATTCCAGAATAGGACATCAGGATTAACTGTAACGCAAAACTCGTTTTATTACAAGCCAACATCTGATGATTTATAACTTCTGTACTCAGTATTCTATGTGCTTGTGGTGTTGCTGCACTTCTGTTTAGTTCCACCCACTGTGAGTTTCATCATATGAAAACAGTTTGCTGGGCTAAAACACAGTTAATGCCGCGTTCACCATTGATGTCAAAAGCAGTATTTGGCTGAGTGAAAGTGCTTGGAAGAGCCAAGAACATTCCAAGAAGCCAGAAGAAGATGACGTAATATTCCTCGTATTTGGGGCTCGGATCATATTTTCATGAGCTGAGAGATCCAGTGATTAATGAGCTGTTTGTTTCCTTAATTGTATACTTGTATAATTTGGACATTTTGAGCTGTTTATCAAAGATTCTAGGAAACAGGGCCGTTGTATACAGAGGGAAAAAACAAAGTCAGCTATCGCCTGTTGCATTCCGGCAACGTAAATTTCCAAGAATCTCACGCTTCTGTTTCCACGAACATGCTTTTTCCTTTTGGAGTACGTGAAACACACCACATTTAGAGTGATATCATCATCAACATCATCATCACCATCATCATCACCATCATCATCACCATCATCGTCCATATCAAACTTCACTGGACGTGTGCATGATGCAGAACCTGCTCCTTTTTCCAGCACGTACGACCAAGTGTCTGACATCATGTCTGAAATCTGAGCACAGCTTAAAGAGCGTGATTCAAATCACATCAAGCACTTCTAAGTTCAGAGCTGATGAGTGTGAAGTCATTTCTATTGTGATTCATGACACATTTAGTGAAACAGCAAGCAAGCAACAGCACGACGTGATGCATCGTACGATGGTAAAAACCAGCCAGCCAACAATCTCTGCATCTTCTTATCTTTGTTCACTTTTTTGGCAGGCGGCGTTAAAGTGCATCACCGCCACCTACTACAACAACGTGAGAACATACACAACACAGCTATTTTAAATGTTATTGCCATCTGATATCAATATCATCAGTATGAATCCTGAATAATTTCTGGTTGTTGAAGAATTGGAAGAAGAAGAAGAAAAAGAGGAAGAAGAACAAGAAGAAGAAGAAAAAGAGGAAGAAGGAGAATTAGAAGAAGAAGACACTGGTCAGGTTCTACCACAGTGCTGCAGATACTGTGATAGTATCTTTATCTTGACTTCTGTCGGCTACGATAATCTTGAAGTGAGTCTGATATCATGACATATCATGACACGTGTAGTTTGGGCTGTTGGGGTGATTTTCATCATTACTTATTTTCTTTGTTTGTCTTAAATCAGCTTTCTTCAGATTTTCAAGGCAAATAAGAGTAATTACATCCACCAGGCCAGGGCAGGAGCATCCCAGGCTGTCTGCAGGGTTCAGGCTTCCCAGTGGACAGTCACCGGGCGAGCTCTGCTCCGGGGGGAACGTGGGTTGGTGGAACGGGACCCTCAGGATGTGGTTCATACTGCCGTGAGTCCCGTTGTTGTCAGTGGGAGAAATCTCCAGCAAGTCTGCGTGGAACAATGACCGTTTAGTTTTCCAGTTACATCAATATGGTTACTGTTAAAGGTGACGTAACACAGAAACTCACCACACATGAGATTGTACAGCTCGATGTTGGAGAAGGGTTCGATTTCCGTTTTGTAATGAAACTTGGGTCCATAACTGAGAAACATGGCCTGCAGGAAAAGACGAAGTAAGACGTTTGAACAGGGCAACGGTGGACATGTTGGTTAAAACTTAAAGGTGCAGTATGTAAGAATTGACATATGTTTGGGCAACATATGACAGTTTAACGTAGGTGCTGTTAGCAAGTTTAGCTCATTTAATTGTACATCTAGAAGTTTTATTAGCCGTCTGGCTCGTGAGCTGGGAGCACCGCAGGGATTCTTGAGGTACAAGGTGGCTAGGGGCTAGCTGGTTAGCATGCTAACTTGAACAGAAACCCTGCGACACAATACAAAGATGTCAAACTTGATATTTCTTCACCTTCTGTTGATGAATGTTTTAAACTTAAATTTAAACATATTGCATCTGTAAGAGAAGTTGTTCTGTAAGAACATTTAAGAAGTAGCAGAAGACATCAGTGCTGCAGCCAGGTGTGGTTTTACCATTAAGGCAAAGGTAGGCAATTGCCTGGGGCCCCCAAACCTGCAGGGGCCCCCAACCAGCTGCCCCCTCCCCAACCAGCAGGGGCTCGGG
>OMLP01040303.1:0-11556 GCA_900302685.1 Spondyliosoma cantharus | reverse complement strand
GGTATACGGCGTATACCCTCTTATTTTTCAGGCGACATTGCGTATATCCACTTCTAACGGCCACGACTGCGGTCCGCCTCCATTCGTTTCCACTCTTGTCAATGTGTGTGTACTTCCACTGTGTGTGTGTGTGAACATCAGCACAGACACATGAACACAACAAACAGCCAGTGACGGTCCGGCAGACCATAGCGGCTGTCAGCAGTCAGGACAGTGAACGCCCCACACACACTAATGGCTGTAAATGGAGCGGACAGTAACAGCAGTTTGTCTCACGGCACACGGAGGCTGAACATGTAGCCGTTCTGCCAGCTACGCTCTCTCGACCAATCAGATTGCTCGAAACTACTTGGTGTAACAGACACGTTGTCATCGTAACCGGCGTTTTTTTCTCCTGGCGCATAAATGCTGGCCGCGCAATGCATTATGGGAAATGTAGGACCCGCAAAAGCGGCTGCGCGCGCAGCACAACTTGGAGTATACCCACTTCTCCAGGCGCCACTACACCACTGCGAGTAACGGTCTGATACCAGCACTTTTTAAAACATGTTAACTTCACTGTAAAGAACCTGATGAGAACATTTTATGTGAGGCAACATAAGACCAGGGACGCTTTGACGCTTGAAACTGAGTAAGTGTTCCGCTCTGAAGTTACTGAACACGCAAATCAATGACAAACTGTTTCTGATGTACCGATCACATGAAGGCCGGTTGGGTCAACGACCCACAAGTGTCCTTAACGACTCTGTAAGGACACTCCCACAGTGTATAAGGACACTCCCACACTATGTAAGGACACTCACACAGTATATACGGATACTCCCACACTATGTAAGGGCACTCACACAGTATATACGGATACTCCCACACTATGTAAGGGCACTCACACAGTGTATACGGATACTCCCACACTATGTAAGGGAACTCACGCTCAATGTAAGGACACTCCCACACATGGTTTAAAAGCCTGCAGCTCCCCTCCTGTTCGTTAGACCTGTAGAAGCCTCTTGGGTCAGACGTGAGACGTCGTCAACAAACTGAAACACGTCCGTCCAGTTGCCAGTGAGGACACGCAGGAACAAATACATTGACCGAGAAGAGTTTCAGTGTAGCTTCTCCTTTCATCAAGGCAACTAATGTCAAGGTCAAACTGTATTTTGCAGCACTAATTAGCAAGTTTAAAATTAATCCAATGCAACAAATCATTGCTTACAATAATCAGTGTCTGGCTGATGTGAATGTTTTTCTGCGTTCCTTGTAGCAGAGCTACTGTTTCAAGGTTTCTGGGTTATTTTCATCCAGTTCTTTATCCCCAGGATAAAAGAACAGAGACGGTTGTACTACGAGGCTTAGTCAAAATGTTTCAGCGCCCACACGCTCTGATTAGAGAAGAAACCTTCAGCAGCTTCCTGAATATTACCTGTGGTGACCCAAGGTGAAGCAGACCTTGAGCAGCATGTGTGGGATTACTCTTGTTTCTCAACATGTTCTTATGATGAGGTTTACAGATCTTGATTAGTTCTGTAACGATGCAACAGGACGAAGTGTGTACAGTATCTAACCTCTGTTTATCTCATATTTACATGTTAATTAAACATCATAGTTAATGTTGGGTTGATCTCTGGCTCAGAACTTCTTATTCTAGACTTAAAGGACTTTTGACTTTCTGTTTTCTGTGGCAGTTTGCTCCGATTCAGGCGGACAAGTGGAAGCGTTTGGGAGAGCGTCGGGGTTTGTTGCATATTTCCGGCCTTTCTTCTGAGTGGCAGTGACATGATCATCCAGCACCAGACATCAGTATCACATCGTACCTCTGACCTCTGTCTGTCTCTCTTTCTGTCGCCCACACAGGAGCAGTTTGTGTTCGTGATCGGCTGACGCTTCGCTTCTGTCACACTCTCCGCTGGCTCGGCCGTTGTCTGTTGCCCAACGTACGAGCACAGTGCTGCAAAACCTGCAGCCAGCGCTCCCGGAGCGCGTCTCGCCACTGAGGTGCAGCCGCTCACAGGCCTCATCCACAGGACTGCAACACTGACTGATTCAATGCAATCAATGAATTCAACAATCTGAGCCCCTTTCTGATCTCGTCACCACTACAGACTCATCGTGAATTAGTCCCACGACAAAACTCTGCATGTTTCTGCTGGTGAAATGAGTTGGAATGGTCACGATAGCGTCGCCTCTCTCTCAGCAAAGCAACGAGAATGTAAATATTTCTTTGCACTTTTTATATTATATAGTTTTGACATTTAATGAATCAGGATTTCTCCTGTGTCTCCTGTCAGTGTAGCCAGCTTAGTAATGAGTTATTACACATGTAGATGAACCACTCGTTAACCTTTGGTACAATGCTTTCATTTTACTGACAGCAGCAGAAATAAAACGGACAGTTACACAATTCACAGTGTATTTTAAGATGTGGTACAAATGTGAAGCAAAACATTAGTGGTGAATAATTGCTTCATGTGACATTTCCAGATAATTGACCATTAGTGAAAGCCTGTCCTCCCCTTAGCTACTGTTGCTACACCGGTCAAGCTTCTCAGTCAGGCACGGCTCATAATTATTACAATTACAATAACGGTAAGATTTTTATTGTTGAAAATCTTAGTAATTATTTAAACCAGTCATTCAGAACGAAAGACAAAAGCAGGCTTCTCATTACTCAACGTAACCCAAACATGGTTCTGTGCTGAAAGCTAAGCGTCCTCATCAGTCGATTTATCATCGTTCAGTACAGTTACAGTTTAGTCTATGTGGTTTGTGACTTTGTTTTTCAGTTAGATGTCTGATATGAGGTCTGTTCTGTTCTATGACATAAAATACATAATTAAACATCCCATAATTTAATTATAAAGTGCTTACATGTCTTAAAACGAGTGTCTGAATGAGACTGCAGAGGTTGGACTGCAGACTTTACAACTTGTAGATTTACAGAAAACATGTACAGTAATTGTGTAGTAAGACGTCTAATGGTGGTGATGTCGGCTGTTTGTAGCCTGACAGTAGCTTGTTACTGCTACACATTTAATTTACGGCTCAAGTCATCCGTGAACATTATCACGCTGAACAAATCCTGTATCATAAACCAGAGCGAAGCCTACACCACCACGTTGATGAGCCCACAGGTGATCTCTATCAGAGGCAGCAGGGTTTCACTGACGGTCAGCTGGAATGTTTAATGGCCACAGCAGCTTGTAAAAAGCTTGTTGGCTTCACCACACACACAACTTTAAAGTCACAGAGTAAAACATGTAGCTAAATGTGAACGTGGAGCAGCAGGAACTACGGTGCTAGAGGCCACAGAGGCTCTGAACACTTGGGGTCAGGTATTGGCAGGCCCAGTGCCTTATCTACTTGAATATTGGATGATTAGATGTGATTTTCTGTTAACAATTTCACTGAAATACGAGTCAAATCCTGCATTTCAGAATAAGTTCTGTAATTCTTCAAAATGGAGGGACTTATTGGAATAACGTCCATATTGTATCATATCACGTGTATTAAGCATTTAGGTGTAGTCTATTGTAAACTATTACAACTGTGGTTTTATTTGCTTTCTATCTTATTGTCTCAGTGGAACTGAACTCAACAGACACTCGACTCTTTTCTTTTCCTTTCTCCTGCGTTCACAACAGTTGTTAGTTGTTGAGTCTTTTCAGCAGGAATTGAAAAGCAGCTCAGACTTCTCGGTGCAGTCCAGCCGTGTTTTCATACTACACTTGTTTCTTTACGCTGTTCAGTGTTTAATGAAAGAAAGGAGCGTCTGTAGAGAAGGTCTGTGCTACACTGAACAAAAAAATAAGCGGTATATAATGTCTTGCTTTCCCGAGACAACTATATACACAAGAGGCAGTGTTGTTACATAACACACGAGTAAGGAACAAGTAAATTCTACCTGCTTTGTCGATGTATTACATAAACAAGTAAAGTGTGTTTAAAGTACGTTTCTCTTGCAAGTTTACAGGCGGGCATTGGCAGCAAGCAGTTCTGTAATGTTGTAACATTCATGTTCTGCTTTGTTCAGTTTGATTTCTCTACGTGTTTCCTCAGCAGGGAACCGACGGCCTCCGTCACTGCTGCCTGTAATGGTTTTAACTCTGGTGCTGCTCTCAGACTAAAATCTAAATGACTTTTTCCAATAATGGGTCCTCGCTATCAGTAAGAAAGTAGACAAACCCCGGCTTCTCATCTGCAGTCAGTGAACATTAAACGTACCCTCTGTCACCAGTGGGTTTTAGGAATAAGTTGATAGTTTCCCCTGCAGGAGTGTCTTCAGTGCGTCTGATGGCTACGTGCTGGCCTCAGCACTCTGTGCCATACTTTCACATCCCGGGCAAAGTCAAAACTGTATCTTTTAATCCATGTCATGCAGGAGGTCATATCTTCAAGAGATTATCATGGTTGAACATCCTCTGTCTGCCCGGAGGAATGAAACGTGTCGGAGGCACTTAAATCTAACATTTGCACAGACTAAACCTCCTTAATGTACGATTCAGTAAAGAGGAGCAGTGCAGCCTGTGGAAGCATTAGAGTTTAACATCAGTGGCATCATGGAGCACAGGCGATGCTGGATAACAGGTATGAAATAACTTAACATTATCTCTTCCCTCAAGGTTAAGTAGGGAATGTTATGTGACTCAATCATGGAGTTTGGGTTTGAGTGCTGAGGTCACAGATGGAGCCAGGCTACATGATGCCCTGCTAGCATCCTCTCCATGTTTACCCATGAAGAAGTGAAGATTTCACTCTGACTGAACAGCAGAGCTCATGGTTGAGGTACAGATGAGTTTGTCGAATGTCTCTCCCGTGAAATAACAAAACTTCAAATCCTGGACAGTGTTGCATCTGTGACACGGTCCTGGTGAGCAGGTCGATTTAATGTCATGCAAATCATGCTGCTAATGTTATTCCATCCCCGCCGGCTGTAGCAGTAATGCTAATCTGCTGCTTTAGGCCACAGGGAAAGCTCAGGCATGCTAATGTTAGCAGCTGACCTTGCAGATAAAAACACTGTTTGTTAGGCCGTGTTTGCTGCTGACATTTTGATTTGTGGCGACATCGTTACTGTTATCAGTTACTCATGTGCTTTTGCTGCCAGGACAAAATGTCTGCTGTGAAGATGCTCTTTGTGTTCCTCACACGACACTTCTGTTTTTTTTTGTTTCTGGAGGCAAAACAATGAACGACTGGTGAAACACAAACAGCCGTTATTATGAAGTACAAAGTTGACGACCCAGCCGTAAGAAAGTATAACTGCTAAACTGACAAATCAGGGACGGGCTGGAAATGAGGTCAATCATATTGGTGATCCATTGATGTCAGTCATTAGGAAAAAGAAACACAAAGACTTATGTCATGTTCCAGGTCACGCCTTCTCTGTGGTGCCACTGTTAAAGTTACAACAGACATTATCCTTTTTTTTTTTTCTCCATCCAAATGTTCTCAAAGCGTCAGTGGTCAGTATGTCACGTTTCATTAGGGTCACAGCGTCTGCTCACCCTTTTTCTTCTTTAACTGCAGTTTGTCATTTTTCTCAGCTGAGTTTGTTTCTGTTCGTCCGTCTGTTTCTAAAGATTCATGTTTGTACATTTTAGGATTGCGTTGGTTTCCAAGCACAAAGTCATGGTGGCTGACATGATACGTACCTGCCTTCAGCTGCTTTGTCCAATCTTACCTGCAGATGAATTATCGGTCAGTCGTGGTAGCTTTTAGTGTTTTAACACATTTTTCACCAATGTAAACTTCATTTGAATGATCTGTTTTTACAGAGAAAATGTTATTCCTTTATTAATCACTGGTGATATTTATATTCTGTGCTTTATACTACAAAATAAAACTTGTATAAAAGTTCAAAATCCTGAGTCGCTTGTGTGAGTTCAGTCCGTTTGTTTTATTTAAGCCAGAAATAGATATAGCTTCATCATAACTTACTATATTTTATTATTGTCAGAAAACAGCCTCTGAGATGAGCTTCAGATCAATGTTTACGATCATCAGAGTGGGAGAACTATTCACAAATCAAGTCTTTATATAAATCAGTTAACTTCAGTCAGCTACAAACTGAGGATTTTCATCACGAGCAGGTCACTGACACCTTTTACTTGGATGACACCAGATCGTGACCCAAGAGGAAATAGTTTGACAAAAGGTGAACTCAGAATTTAATGGTTTTAAAACTTTATCACATTAAAGAATAACAAGCCAACCTGTATCTTACAGTGTTAGTTACAGAACAGCAAAGCTTTCCAATGTTCACTCATCTCATACGATCTGTGTATGTGAAGTCAGTTCCCATCACGGCTGCTGTTTGAAAAGTCAGTAATCGACAGGCGGCAGCAACACCATCTCAGTGAACTGCTCGTAGTTGACATTTCCGTTTGACTTGATGTTTGCCTCCTTGAACAGCTCATCCACTAGACACAGAGAGAGACAGAGAGAGGAAACGGCTTTATAAGTGAACGTGACAAGAGATAAGTTGTCGCCGAGCGTTCCTGCTGGTTTGAGTGTTTGACTGTGTGACAACAACTCCTTCAGATTGTAGCCCCTCAGAATCACGACAGTAAGGAACTCAACTTTCACTTTAGTGGCGTCACCATCTGCTTCAACAGTTTGGGAATCTAACAACTTGATGGAAGTCTCCCCGCTGAGATCCAGCAGAGCTTCATTTCAATATAAACTGCTTTCTGTGCAGGCGACGCACTGACAGTACTTTGAATGAGTCCACTCACTGCTCGAATCAGTGATCTGGGCTTTGAAAAACAAATGGCGTCAAAAATCAACCCCAGAAGTGTAAAAGGACAAAGACGTCCCTGCAGGAGGCCTTCCATCAAACTCTCTGCTTCAAAATGCATTTCTGATGCTTTGGCTCGACTGTCACATGTGAAAGTGTCAGAGATGCACAGAGCTTATTGAGTCACTGAGCTGCAGTAAAAGTACAAATAGTTTGATAAACTGTGAGTGAACCAAAAAACTAAAAAAGTTTGCTGTTATTCAATTATCCGATTATATCACCGTACATGTTCCTCGAATAAGATCCACGCAGGATTCAGCTTTAGATGTTTCATCTGTTAATAAATCGATTGGTTGTTTGGTTTACAACATGATGAAAACTGATGTTTTCCAGAGCTCAAGATGACGTAAAATGTTTTGTTTTGTCCACAACTGAAGAACATCAGTTAAATAGGAATAAGAGAATTTAGATTGTTTTTCTTAAACTGATGAATCGATTATTAAAGTAGTTGCAAATTGATTAAAAAAAGCTGACAACTAATCGATTAGTAATGGCAGCTGTAATGTAGTATTCCACATATTTTCAAGATATTGAGATCCGATGTCTCACTTTATTTTCTGACCTCATTCTCAGTCCGTGAGTTTGATACAGCGGAGAAGACATTAAGGTCGAGTTTAAAGGAAATAGAATAAACATAGTAAATGTTAGGAGGAAAGTTCTGCCACACAGGCGGGTCCACAGGGCTGCTGTGAATCAGTCCATTCAGAGAAGCAGCTTGTGATTCTTGCCGGTGGATTGTTGTCTTTGTGTCGCTCACACTGAAGATGCAGTAAATGTACACGAGAGCTTCGATTCATCGTGTGTGGTCATAAAAACACTGTAAACTGACAGAGGTGCGGTTCTACACATAGTGACTTTTTGATTTATCTTTAATTGCTTAAAAAGGGGCGTCATCTTTCACGCATTCAAGAATCCTAAACCTGTTACCAGGACTAAAGGCTGAAAATAAAAGGTTAGGTTGGATGTGAGGAAATAACTGGATCCCAAACTAAAGATCAGCAGGGAGATGAGGTGAACACCATTAAGTAATCCTTGTGATTTAAGATAACCTTATTTTACTTTTTTTCTTCTCTGATGCAAAGAAAACATTTGTTTCTTAACAAAACATTTGACTTTTTCAGCATATTTTCATGATTATCATAATAATATCGCATCATTTTAGACAGCATGACTGTGACAGGAAATGTTCATATCGTCCGATGACTTCGTGTGAGAGGAAGATTCTTGTCAAGCTGAAATATGTGTTGATTGAGTACAAACATCAGTTAAAGTTTGGTCTGATAGTACCAGTTTAATTCCAAAGCACCCAAAATCTTATATTTATTTAGGTGTTTTGATTTTCACTGCCATCATAAAACACGAGGGCAGAGATGTTTTTCATTAATTCTGTCCTTCAACACGCTCCAGTCTGAAATAATCACTGATATTCAAGTTTAAGGGGATTTCAGGATGTTCACATTCATGTTGGATGAACGTGGTGGTAGATTACGTGTTAGTACATTCAAATTTAAGCTTAATGTCAGTGCACACAGTCAGACTTCAAATCTGAGTATTTAAGATGATAGAGTTAAATAAACACTGCAAATAAACTGCAGTGTAACTCTGAACTATATATTCTTCTGCTTTAAATCTTTTTCCTGTCGCTCAGTTTCAACACAGCATCTCAGCAGCTTCTTCTAGTGTTTGCTGATAGATTCCTGCCGCAGCTGAAAAACACTTTTTAAGCCTGCGCTTGTTTATTTTACCTTCTTTGTTTGTGAGCTTCTCTCCCAGTATGGTGAGCTTGGCCCGGAGCTCGGAGGCCTGGATGTATCCCTTCTTCTGTTTGTCTGTCATCCTCAAAGCCTCCAGGATTTCTGTCTTGGGGTCTTCCTGCTGCATCTGTCTGTGCATCATTGTCAGAAACGTAGAGAAGTCCAGCTCACCTGTCTTTTCTAAATAGGAACAAAAACTCACACGTTTACCTCCCTGCATGAAGAGGATGTAGTCTTCATCACCCACTCATTCACACCCTGAACAAGCTTTCACAGCATTTGTCTGGCCGCAGCTTGAATGTATTGACGTATGTTGCACTTTACCTGTCTTATGAACTTGTAGATGTCTTTCGATTTCACTGAACGTGGGGCTCGTACCCAGGCAGCGCATGACTGTGATCAGGTCTTTGGCGTCGATCTTGCCCTTTTGCTTCTTGTCATACAAGGAGAAGCACTCCTTGAACTCTGTAAAGGAAATGGAAAAAGTATTGATCCACATCAGCAAGTTATTTGATTGCATTATTCCGTGGGGGACATTTTTCATTATCGTAGATCCATCAGTCAAGA
This sequence comes from Spondyliosoma cantharus, assembly GCA_900302685.1. Classification (NCBI taxonomy): domain Eukaryota; kingdom Metazoa; phylum Chordata; class Actinopteri; order Spariformes; family Sparidae; genus Spondyliosoma; species Spondyliosoma cantharus. The sequence goes on along the minus strand of OMLP01040303.1, from coordinate 2,442 downwards.
GCGGGTTCATTTAGAAATAAATTCAGACTGAACAAAGGCCTCGAGTTCAAACATTGTGTGCTTCCAAGTCTGTCTTCATTTCCTTTCCCGGCTTGTACAAGTTTTTCAAATGGAAATGTCCACTATGTATGAAAAATAGATGCCAAATAACACATTTCAAACATCTATTAACAATAGTAGCGGATGGAAAACAACATGCGGCGCTGTAGAACTCTCTCACCGTTGATTTGAACTGGTGTGAAGAACTTCGCCTGTGGAGTGATAATAGTTTGTCATCACCAGGCAGGTAAGTACACAAACGTTGTGTAAATTAAGAAAGCACATGAGAAAAGGTTGAATTTTGCTCTTACCATGTTTGCAGTTGCTTTGCGTCTTTCCAGGAAGAAGACAGTTGTGTGTAACCCACGTCACCGTGCCTCCACCTCTGTTTAAAGTCCACCACCTGCAAGCCTCCACGTAATTTAATATGCGTTGCTGTGGAAACGTAGATACCAGATCCAGAGCGCTGCATTGTCCTTTCTCTTTCCACCCCTCCCACACGGGGAGGAGGGCAATTATTGCCAGTCGATCACCACATGATACTGCTGTGTGGTATAATTAAAGTAACCAGATAAAGACTTTAAATGATTTGAAATACATGTGTTGTCACGGATTAAACAACAGGCTCGTTACAGGTTGATTTGAAGCACAGTAAAGAGGAAAATCAGAATATGTCTCAACATGTTTAATTAAAATAAACGTGTGATCTAACCAGTGAGGAACCAGGAGCATCTTAACACGAGACAATACAGTACAAACATAAAACATCCAGCTTTACTCTGAGAACAAGAACTCTGAATCTTGCTTTTACAAAAGAAAAGAAAGGTTTTTAATTTAAAAGTCATCCGCTCACCGTTCCTTGGCCTCTTTATTAATCACAACAATCAGCACAATAGGCTCCATTTCCTTCTGAACGTTGTAATAGTGTACAATACTTACACACATCATGTCAAAAAATATAACAGTTCAGTTTTCATATCAAACAAATGCTTAAATACCTGAGAGAATGTCTCTTAAAGTCAGTGAGATAAAGAAGAGACCTAATAAATCCTCATTTAAATCCTGTTTTCTGACCCTGTTGTTCAGATAATACTTCTCACTCATGTCATCATCACACTTAATATTATCTTCTCTCTTGTTTTATAACCTTCATATTGCTGTTTCATCCTTCTTTTATAACTTTATAACTTTTTTTATCTGTATTAGTAGACAATATCTTTACCTTGACGTTAAAGTTTGTGAATCAAGTTTGATGAGTGCGAAACAACTTTAAGAGTGTGTATCAAAAATCAAGCAGGAATGTCTGCCATCTTTTCTGCTTTTCTTTCTCGGATGCCAAACAGAACCATCTGGAACTGGGTCAACGTATTAAGAACTTTTTCCTCTGAGTCATTAAAGATCAACGTCACAGCATTCTGTCACGGATCGATTGTATTCTTTTGCGATGATTAAGCAAGGTAAGAAATGTTTTTCTCTGTCAGTGCATCATGCTTTATGTTCACCTGGAGTTTGTTCATAAACGCTCAACTTTTTTAACTGCCTCTTAACCGCCAAGTGATTGACAGTCTGCTATATTCATTTTAACACGGTGAGAACAGTTGACATCGCTCTGTTCAAAGGAGCCAGAATAACCCAGAGTCTCAAACTTGTAGGAGCCCCGAAGGCTCCAGATTGTCTGAGTTAAGATTATTTCATCAATTGCTAACATCTATCTGTACTGACATGAGGGATTGTAAAAGTAAAGTAGGATGAAACCTTTAAAATCCTTAACATTAAAGGATAAGTTCCCCCAAAAATGAAAATTCGGGCATTATCTGCTCGCCCCCGTGCTGATGGGAAGTCAGGTGAAGTTTTGAAGTCCACAAAACATTTCTGGAGCTTCACAGCAACACAGCACTTTGTCCTGAACATGTGAGGAAGCTGCAGACTTTTAAAAACGTAAAACAAAACCCCAAAAGAACATAAATTGGCTCTTTAAAGCAAGTCCCTTGTCCAAGTCTCCGGAAGTCCTGAGAACCCGAATTGATTTGAAAAGACGTTATTTACATCCTCGGTGCGCGGCCGAGCTCGTGCACACACTGTAGACGAAATGTGTGCTAATGCTTTTAGCTTGTGTTTTTACATCCGCTTTTGGAACTTGGGGCTTCTGGAGACTTGGATTGCACCAGACGAGCGGACCCACTGGGTGTTTTCTCAGATTTTAAAACCAGTCTCCATCTACTTCAGGGCTCGTATTCACAAAGACTTTTATCCTAACGTTAGGAGAACTCCTAAATCAGACTAAAAGTTTTTATGTAGGAGTCGTTTCTTAAAAGTAATTCACAAAGCTGCTGAGACCTACTTTTAGTCATAAAAACAGTGAACTCCTAAACTAGAAGTAGCTCTGTTGCTATGGATGATGTC
>OMLP01040301.1:0-16627 GCA_900302685.1 Spondyliosoma cantharus | reverse complement strand
GAATACGAGAGCGAAGAAGAGGAGAGGGTCAGGTGGTTATTTATAGAATACCGGAAGTTGGCACTGCTGAGGCGTGGTCCTACTCCTGAAACTTCGCTAGATAAGCTTAATTAATGGCATCTAAAGGTGAGGTTGCAGATTGCGACCAACTGAATACCCCACAGGCGCTCTCCTTGCTGGGCTACTGTAGAAACATGTCTGAGTCTGTGGAAGAGGAGCAGCTTTCTCTGTAGATACGAAAAGGCTCATTTAAGGTCACAAAAACACAATAATTCCTAGTTTTAGGTGATTAGACACTAATGAAAAGTTTATCTGTAAATTACCTCGGACTCTGATTTTTCACCAAAATGTCAAAGAAGGAAGATTCATGAGCCTGTTCTGGCGATGCAATCTGAAGAAAGGTTTATGGGATTCAATTCATCAGTATTGATTATTGATTGCTAAAACATATTAAAATTCTACCACACATGACGTAACGACATCAGACAGAGAGCAGAAACAGGATCACGCTGATCCTCTATCACAGTGTTTACCAGCTCCAAGATCTGCGCTCTGCATATTTAAATGTAATCAGACACAGTGCGGGAGAGAAAGGCTGTAATCTGAGTGTCTCAGAGAGTCAGTGTGAACTTTCACACAGGGACACATTCACTGAGATTCTGCATTAAAACAGCGGGAATGTGTTTTCACTCCGGAGCATAAATATTCCAGGACTGAATAATACAAAGCAAAACATTTAGAAAATAGGCGATGTCATTTTAGAGTCCCGGCGACTCATTTATTTATCTGGTTTTGCGAGATTTAATCAGCTTTATTTGACATTTCGACGCACTTCATCGCTGGATGTGACAGCAGTGTTTGCAAGCAACATGCTTTTAAAGGATTGAGAGAAAAAACATACGCACAAAATAAATAAAACAGAAAACGGAGACAAATGGAGCGTCGTGTTTATTGGATTAGAGCTGAAAGGATATATGTGGGGAAAAAAGTGGTATAAAGCTTTTTGTGGCTCCAGGGGAAGCTGGTAAATTGCCTCCAGTGATGTCATTCAGTAGATGAGTTGCATTATGGGTAATGTAAGCACCAGGTTTTGAAGAAGAAGGAATAAAAACAGTGATGTCTCTGGTTCTGCTGCATCGAGGTTGATCATTTGTTTGTTTTAAAATGTCCATCAAGAGCCTTTTAAAGGAAAGGTTTCAGGTTTTGGATGGATTTGAATGCGTCACCATGTGGAAATTCTGACAGTTTTCTCAAATTTGACACCCAAAATCAAACAAGATACATAAATCAAGGTGCTAAATATACAATAATAAATAATGTAAGTAATCGTTAGCTTACTTTAGAGGTGGGTTGACCACTATGTAGTTTTGGGGAAGATATTTTAATCTTGATTTGATTTTGATTTGATTTATGCCTAAACAAACTAAATAAATAAACTCTCTCTGTTGCCATGCCTGAATAAACAAACTAACCTTCAAGTTCAACACAATTTCACTTTGTTTATATTCGGCGACCCCGCCACCCTCCCAGCTTCAAACAGTGTTGTTTATTCAGTTATGGAAATAATAAATATTTCTGAGTTTGTATCATTACCTCATTAATTTGTACTGTACCAAAGAGAATAAATGGTAACTTCTGGAGGAGCGCCAAATGTTCACCTTCATCATTATGTGCCGAGAGAAACGAGAAGAATGAGCTGGAAAACAGATTCAGGGTAAAAAAGATGAATGAAAAGAAGTGAGATAACAAATAACAAACAAACCAATCCTTGAATAAAAAAGAATACAACAAGATTTATATCACAAATTAAAACAAAAACAAAACAAGGACAATAAGGTGTTACTTGATAATATTTCTTGTCAACATCACATTTTCTCGTGCTCTTCCAGTGTCATGCAGTAGGGGGCAGCGCAGGTCTCTTAACCGGCACAAAAAGCCTGTCACACAGAAGCTTCCACCTTGTTCACGAATGTGTCGCCTCAACCTCATAGTTCGCTCGTCATCCAGCAACAAATTCTCAGCCACAGTAATCCCCCTCCCCGTCTCTTCGTCTCCCTCCCTCTCTGTCTCTCTTTCTGTCTCTCGCTTAGCCACAAGCCCACACGCACACACACAAACACACACACAATGATATAATATTGCGAAAAAAAAAGTAAGAGGAGCAGAAGGAAAATCTCAGCATCCCACGTTCCTCATCTAAATCCTCCCCTCTGCTGGCACCAAACAGCGCTAAAGCAACTCCAACAGGCCTGTAAACACACTAATGAGGCACGCACACACACGCTCGCGCACACACAGACACACGGCGACAAACGAGCACATGTAGAGAAACAAATGATGCACGGGCAAGTTATGTACAAAGTAAATGTATCAGCACGCACACACACACACACACACACACACACACACGCACAGACACAATGAAACATCATCAGCAGTGATCAAGGACCATCTCTGCTGTCTGTTGTTGCTTAGATACAACAAGAGCTGCTTCTGTATCCTCCCCTCCCCTTCGCTCCTTATGAGGTGGTTACCAATAAAATTACAGCGTGCGTCTGTTTGGTCTTTATCACTTGTTTGGGCTAAAACAGACACGATACAGATGGGGAAAAAAGGCAGATTTTTGTGTCTGCTGGCACTTGTTAGCAATCGCTGAAACAAGGCTGCTGTTCACAGGAGAAACCAGCAGCGTGCAATCCGCGCTGTGCTGCACAGAGGTGAATTATTCTACTCTCACAAAAAGTACTGAGAAGAAAGTGCAGTGACACTTTTAGAGTCTGGATCCTTTGTAGAGACAATGAAAGACAAAGTTCCAGTTTGTCTCCCTGAAATAAATATATATCTAAGATAATTTCTCTGAAGTGCTGAGGGAGAGAGTGAAATCCTGTAGTTGATGGACAATTTTCAGCCGGGCGGCTGTGAGTGATCACCTCCCGGAGACAGATAACCATTTCCTCCGATAGTTTAACGAAGCTTGAACACACTCCCAAACTGACAAAAGAAGATGAAACAGCATTGTCTCCTGCATCTGAACTGGATGTCTGCTTAATAAAAAAAAAATATGCCACAGCTAAAAAACGACATCTCATTTGGATCCCGGGGAGGGTGTGCGTGCAGGGCTGCGGTGGGCTGACAGTGTAATCTCCCGAAAAGGCTTTGAAATTCAAATATGTTGTTGCATAACAATGCCATGTGCAACCAATGAATGCCTGATAATCTGGAGGGGAAAGCTGCACGGCCAAAACGGGAGCTGAATGGATCCCTGCAGTGCACTCGCGGCGATCTGTACGGCGACGTCACACGCACACAGAGGGGAGGGAGAGGGCGAACCAACATGACCTTAAGATTTTTATGTTTCTGCGGTCATTTTAAAGAAGCACAATCAGGAAACGATGCTCTTCAGAGATGGAAAAGCATCGATACGTTCGGCCCTGCTTCCAGTTTGGCCTCATGTGACCCTAAAAGCAGTTGACATTGACCTTTACACCAAAAACTGGAACTGCAAACAAGATCAGTTATTACATTTTCTGATTTGAATTTGGATCCATGGAGGTCTTGTATTTCCAAGCCCAGAAAGGCTCTGGATATCGTCTAGCCCTGGGCACAGAACAAAAACCACTGGTGGCCTCGTGCAGTCTGGTTCTTTTTTCAATGAGGAAGAAATTGTGAGAATTAAAAAAAATCGAGATCTGCTCAGTCAACAGCCAAAAAGCAGAACAAGAAGGCTTGTCTCAAAACAAATCCAAATATGATCAGCCGTTTGTTTAGCTGCTCTAACGCACAGTAAGCTCCAAACGTTGGCACGTCCAGCTGAACTAGCTTAGCCACCCGCAGTGGCAGCGAGAGGCGGATGATGCTACATTATGTCGTGGGGTTATGGAGTAATGTTTCAAAGCCCTGTTCAAGACTACATTTCCCCCACTGTGTGTAAGCCTGGAGGCTACAGTGTGTATACCAATTTTAGCGGCTCTGTCTTGATTAGTTGTTTTAGTTAGCCCGAGGAGTCACCACACCAAATATAATAATGATCCTTCATCAAGTGGTGACAAAGCTAACTTTTTAACCTTGCATGTGTAGCTTTAGTCTTTCAGCATGATGTAGCCCTGTTTCACCATAAAATGAATACTGGGCTTTAAAAAAAAAAAAAAAACGCTGGAAAGGTAAGACCCAGATTAAAAGGTAAGCTAACCTGAGCTAACATGAGCTTAATAAGATTGCTACCTCTAAACAAGCAAACAAACAAACAAACAAGACCTGTGCTCGTTAGCGCTGTAAATGGCATGTGTTGAGCGTGAAACTCGAGTTCGCAGGTGTAATCTCGGTTTAACAAATCCCAATCTATTAGAGTTGTAATGCATTATCAACATTCACTGTTTATAGAACGATAATTGATTGATTGCTACATGTAATCAAAATAATGTATTTCTAATCTCTACGATAAAGATCAGATACAGACATACGTACAGAAAGTCAAACATCCTCTTTGAACTAAAAAGCCGTGTCAGATATCAAACATGCATTTGTGTGACGGGCCTGACGGTGCTGTGAGCTGTGTCACTGGAGGGAGAAAAAAACCCAAAATGTATTCCTGTTGAACCTGAGGCAAGCATGTCAGCAGTAGGAAATATCACCCTGAATAAACCACTGTGTGCTCACTTTGGCCCGATCCTCACATGCCCTATGAGTGTGTGCGCGTGTGTGTGTGTGCGTGCGTGCCTTTGCATCTATCTAGGCAGGTCGTGGAGGGACGTTCGCATGTTTACCTTTTCTTAAGACTCGAGAATAAACCTCTGCTCATGCCCACAGGTTATTTATGTCACTTTTGCTCAAAGAGACGTCGACAGGGAGAGGGGGTAAGGGGAGGATAAAGGAGGGAATCAGTGGGGAGAAAAGAAAAAGATGGCGTAAAGACAAAACAAAGTGGAGGAGGAGCATAGGATGTAGACGAAGAAAAAGAAAGGAGGGTAAAGGACAAGTCACTCAACTGAGCAGCGGTTTAAACTGCTTGAAAAAGAGAAGATGATGGGGGAAAAAAGGACGGGTGTTGACATCTTATTGAGGGTGAAGTGAAAGAACATGACTGAACGAATGGGAGTTTCCACGGGAAAATGGATGGCGAGAGCGAAGGGGGGAACACGCAGAGGTCTCGAGAGGGAACAGGTAGGAGAAGATGAAAGGAAATGTCAATATTGGAAGAAGGAATGGAGAGGAGAAAGAGAGAGATAGAGAGAGAGAGGGAGAGAGAGAGGGAGGGATATGCGCCGAGATGTATCTGTTTTCCTTCGCTGGAAAAGATTTAATCAAGGTTCGGATCAGTGCGGCGAACCACAAAGGCCCGCCACTTGTCTGCGGGAGCCAAAGGGTAGCCGGGGAACAAGCTGAGGCTTTTGCTGCTCAGACCCCTGCCATTAGAGAGGGAGGAAAAAAAGAAAAAACACCACCTTTAACTCACAACAAAACGCTGCAGAATGTACACTTCCTCTGCCGTCTCTCTCGCCTGCATTGTTCTCGGCATTGATCTTTGTCTTTGTGTCTCTTTCTTCCTCCAGCGTACTGTCAGTCACAGTCGACTGGTCCGTCCATTTTAATCACTGCCTTTTTATCTGATCTTATCCTATTTCACGTAATTTCTCAGTCAATATTTTATACTTCCTTTTCTTTGAAATTATTGTACATTTTAAAAATGTTTTATATTTATGTTTCTAGACTTTCTTCCCCTTTATCTTACAGTGTTTATTGTTATTCACCAAATGAAGAAGGCAAATTCCTTGTTCGTGGTCGCCCACTTGGCAATAAACCTAATTTTGATGATAAAGACCTTTTGCCTAATGTCACTGGGGGTCTCTCGGTCAGAACAATGAAAACAAACAACACAGTTTGATGATGTCCTTAAGTAGCGTGGGATCATGGGAGTTGTTGTCTTCACTGTTAAACAAGCACTGTTGCTAATGAAAAATCTTACAGGGCCGAGGTAATGTATTAAAGTCTAGACTTCCATCCTCCCTCTGACGTATCATCTGATGTGTCCCTGGAAGTAACCCTAGCGATTGGTGAGCGAATGAAACTCACCATTACTTTGTATTAAATTATACATTTCTCTGTGTTTGAAAACTGAGCAAACTCGACAAGATTTGGTTGCTTTTAGCCTCCTTAATGCAGAAATGTAAAAAAAAAATCATCTTTAAAGATGCACTAATCAACATTTTTCTTTGTTGTATTTTAGCTCCATAGAGCATTTTTGCATCTTTCAGCTCATTGTTTTGGTTTTTGGGTCCAGAATGTTACTGTTTTGATGTTTTCGTCTTCAGTCACTACTTCTCTGTCCTCATTTTAAACAACAGGTGGCTGTTTTCAGCTGATAAAGGCTTAGAATGATACCTGCTGAGCACTGAACGAAAGAGGTCGGTGAGCATTTGTCAACTAGTAAATTAACTGACTTGACCCCATTGGTTGTATGTGTAACTCGATTTGAGTTAAACATTGGGGGGCAAAAAAATGTTAGTTAATGACATCTTCTTGTGAGAAAACTGTGCAATCCAACTCAGTCTGGGCTGTTTGGGTTGCAATAGCTATAAAAGCCTGCAGGTGCAGCGAAGGGATTTTTTCTTTTGGTAAGTTTTTGCCACGGCAAGCAAAATAAAATCAAGACAGAAAACGTGCAATCACTCTGATCCTCTGATTCACATCACTGCATGTTTCCTTTCCAGAGCCGCAGCTTTGAACTGCCGTTGACAGACCTCTGGTTTTATGCTGTTGTTGCTTTGCACAGTCCAGACGATTTTCGCGCTAGACTTTGTCACACAAACAGGTTACCAGACCACCTGTGGAGGCTTGTTAACAGAAGTGCAAGTAGGACAGTTCCACAAGTCTACAACAAAAAGTCTTGTTGTCCGCTTTATTCTGGTGCCAGTGTTTGGTATGAAAATGGGATCTACCTCCGGACACATCTGGATAATTAACAGTCCAATCTTGCCTTTGCGTTCACACCTGTCATCTCTGTACTCCAGGGCGTGTGAGTAATTTGGGGTGGCTGCAAATCTGCCAAAGACTCCCTTAAAAAAACCAAATTCTGTGATTTACGAATTAAAGCGAAACATTGTACATGACAAATTGTAAATTGTAAATCTGGCCGCAGCCATATGCTGAGGGGAAAACAGAAAGAGAAGTCCCGAATGTTTTTTTATACATCAGACACCACATATGCCAGTAGCAGATGCTGCAAAGCATACTGTTGCACCTTTACTTAAAGTTGGCACCGCACGGAGCCGCAGCAACACTTTGACAAACACTGGTGGGTGTTTATGGTGTGCATACGCATAAAAAATGAAGGACAGCGCGAGGGAGGGAGGGAGGAAAAAGCAAATCAACTAAACATGTTTGCAACCGTCTCCCCGTGAGTGTGCACCGGTTCGTTTTCAGGTTGTTCCCATCAAGCACAATCTGAAAGGACTGAGGTAACGTAAACAAGAACACCGCTGGCATCACTGTTAATATCCTGCCCTCACGTCCCTCGCCCTCGGCGACGAAGGTCGCCACATCGCAGACCTTGTTTGGCAGGAGGACAGACAAAGGAACTGGATGCTGTGTGCAGCGGGGCAAATCAAAAGACTGCTACATAATAAACAGCAGAGCAAGCGGAGCGAGCAAATCATGCAAGACCACTGTATAATAGGTATACTGTGAATATAACTTCCTCTCTGTCTGTATATCTGTCCATCTATACGACTGTAAACAAACAAACAAACATTTTTTTTACTTTTTTTTTATGAAAGCAATAATTTCAAGTCAATCACATCTGCCACTCTGCTCCTGCTGTAGCTGCGGGTTATTCCCGCCCGATCCCCAGAGTTAAAAAAAACACGTTATTGGCCTCGGCACTCATATTCCCTGACCACTGCTGTCTCACCATGTTTGTGTGTGTGTGTGTGTGTGTGTGTGAGTGTGTGTGTGTGTGTGTGAGAGAGAGAGAGAGAAAGAGAGAGAGGTTGTGTTAGCGACCCGGCAGTCATTTCTCTCCCTGCCACGGGGTTTTTAACACCGCCGAGTCGTCCACACCAGGTGCTGCTCTTGACTGACAGGACAATTTGGAGGTGTTGAGAACACACACGCTGGTTATGAAGGCAGTCATGGCTTCATTCTTTTGCTGACACAGAAGCACACTCAACTCTGTGTTTCTGTAAATCACTGATACGTCGAGACTTTACGTTTGTCGAGGTTCCTTTTTTTTTTGTTTTTGTACTTAAAAACCTTTCTTTAGGGTTTGGAAAAGATCACGTTTTGGTTTAAATTAAGCGGAGCAGTCGGCACAAACATGCCTGAAAAAAACACAAATCTGAGCCACTCGAAGTACCCAAGGGATATGAATATGAATCAGTCTTGAGATTAGTTTCAATAGTCAGAAAATCAACCACAGTCACATCTGGGAGCAGCCTCAAGCGGGAAAAACTACAGTCTGACGGAGAATGAGACCAACCTGTGACGTGTAGCCTGTCCATGCTGACCTCGATCTTGAGGAAGAGGCGACCCCGGCGCTCCGTGTGGTCCGTCCCACACAGACTCGGTACGTTGACCACACACTGCTTGTGCACGTTCATGTCGCAGGCTGGAAGGAGACAGAAAAATAAGACTGTTGAGTTCATCTGTGCAGCATTTCAATACACCTTTTAGTACAGTCAGTACATGGCGACCTTCAGGCCTCAGAATTTGTGAGGATAGTGAATCCAAGGCAGTGTTTGGTTTGAGTTAAATTCTGGTGACTTGTCCCTCTGACATGACATGTGTAAATCCTTGGCAAGAATAAAATATTCATCAGTTGTCCTGGATATGTAGATTATTTTGCCCCCTGCCCCTCAGAGAGTCACCACGAGAGTCGCCCTGTGTTTGTCAGCCTCTCAATGTTGACGGACATTGGCACGACACCCTGAGATCGACAGAAAAGTGAACGCAGCAGATTTTATAAAACACATGCCACTTTCTTACAAAGCTTTCTGCATGGAACAGGAATTATTCTTCCTAGGGAGTTTGAAACTTTGCTTGACTATATCCTTTTCTTCTCTACAGACCTACATAGACTACACACTTCACGGTGCCAGAGACGGGTTGTGATAACGTGAAAAGGGAAAAAATTGTGTTATTCACGACGTCCTGAGTCAAATTTTAAAAAAAGAAACTGATCAATCGTCTCTTTTTTTCAGGAACGTCAACAAAAGCTTCGTGTTTGATTGAAACCTGCACTTGTTTAAAATCATTTCAAAGCTTCTCACACCTCTCTCGGGTGTTTTCGTGTCGTGAAGGAGCTCCTGGACTCTTTCCCTTTTTGCACACATGGCTGCAGACGCAATGTGGCAGGACCATTTGTGCTGATTTTTTGGGGGACGATTCGGTGCAGAAAAGTCTCTAGATGAGCCAGTGCTGTAGTCAAAACAGCCAGCGGCTCTCTCAAAGGTGCTCCGTCGTACTCGAACATCAATAAGTAATCGGCACATTAACTTAGAAAAGGGAGGGAGATTTGAGTGTAAATGACAGGGGAGGGTGATTCATAGCTCTCCTCGGTGAAGACCAAGAGGTTTGATGGGAATGTGGTCTTAATTTTGATAAGCATCGTCCCTCAAATTTACTGGAACGAGAAATTAGCCTTTTTATAGCCTTTAATACAGATCTCACTGTGAATTATTTTGCTTGTGATTGTGACAGATGAGAGAGGGCATTTTTTCTCCCTTGTTTCCCCCTCCATCCTCTAACTTTAGTATTTTCTGTCCTCCCCCATCCAGCCATTCGTCCCTCCCCCCCCACTGGCTCGTCGGGCTGACATGCTGGGAGGAGACGCGGAGAGACGGGGGGAAGCGGCTCGTAATGGCCGATGGTCCTCCCCGCGTCAATTTGTTCTGGTGTGCTCCCGTTACCATCTGCGACGAAGGCCCCCGCCGGAGACCCTGCAGATGGATGGACGGAGTAAGAGGAGGGGAGAGGGGAGGGTGATGGATGGAGACGACGTACAGTGAGGAGGGACATGGGTGACAAAATGCAAAAAAAAAAAAGAGGGGGGAAAAGATGTGTGGGAGTGGAGAGAGAGAGAGGGAGAGAAAAGAGGAAATGGCGAGAGAGTTGGAAGATATGTCACAGGGTTGGGGTCAAAGAAAGAAGGGAGGACTGAACAGAGGAGTGTGGGCGGAAAGAATGGGAGCGCGGAGAGGACTTGGCAAGGCGGGACGGTGAATTCTGCCTGGGCTGCAGATGTGAGTACAGTACCGGTCTATTCCCATCTGTTCTCATTAGGGCCGGAAACCAGCACAGCGTATTCTACACAGGTGCATACGCACGCACGCACGCACGCACGCATGCACGCAGGCATGCACACATACACACACACACACACACACACACACACACACACACACACACACACACACAGACATAGACAGGGCATGCACTCACTGTCACATTTCATCCCTTGGTGGATGAGGCCGTACAGCAGCGAGCCGCAGTGGTCGCAGAAGGTGGGGCTGCCGTACGAGTGGATCTTGAACTTGTGCTTGCTTCTGGGGTCCTAGGAGACACAGAGAGGGATGGGAGAAATATTAGAAATCGGCGAGATGATGGCAGGAGGGCTATTTAAAAAGACATCTCAATCGTCAATGGCTGAGGACATTAGTGGAAAGTTAAACGCACAGCATGTCGTTTTTCTGACCTAAGTGGCGATGGGAGTCTTCAATGTTACATGACTCCCATATGCCGAAAGTCTATCTACATGATCCGTACAAATGTCCGCAGAGGAAGCAATGTTATTTTATGGTTACTCTTGTTCGCCGACTCATTCCTCGAAGTCACGGCGACAGGCGACCAAACGAAACGCACAAAACCGTCACCTTAGGCAAAATGTCAGATTTGATTGAACAATATCGGCAATCCATCCAAAGCTCGGTGAGATATTTCAGTCGTAAAATTTAATCTGGATTTTTGGTTCATTGTCACAAATTCACAAATATTTTCATGACCTTCCACACAACCGTTTTGCGTGCTGTACCGCTTTTATTTGAGTGAATGAAACAGTGTGTGTGTGAACTACAATGGAGTCGCAGTGAGGTGGAGGACTGTGGCACCCGAATCAAGGGATCTCGTCCGTGTCTGCGGTTTGGCTTTGGCAACAAAAGCACTTTGGATAAAGAGAAAGATCTTGTCAGGTTTTTAAATAGTCATGAAAACACTGAAACTTTGTGTTCGTGTACAGGAATCCTAAATATTAAATTTCAAGACTACTTCAACTGCGGTGATGCTGGGTTGGAATGCCTGAACAAAACTGAAAGGCAAGCCGTCCTGTGTCTTTATGAGACATTTCAGGACAAAGTGGAGAAATAGCCTTGATCATAATTGAAGAGAACATCTGTTCATCACTCTACTGTTTTAATGTCTCCTCCAGAGATGAATGGAATAAATGATTGCAAACAGGTCCGGTGAAAAATCTGGATTGTGTCCATCATATCATCCCTGAACAACACTGACGCAAAGAAAGAAAGAAAGAAAGAAAGAAAGAAAGAAAGAAAGAAAGAAAGAAAGAAAGATCCAGATGGAGAGGAAATGTCAGGCTGTCATCAGTGCGTGGGAATGTGTAAGGTTCGAGTGTTTTTCGTGCCTGGTGTCAGTTCTCTCCATCTTGTTCTCCTGGAAACCTTCCCAGCATCCTCCCAGATTCGCTCCTCAAACGTTATGAAGGCACAGATACACACCGTGCAGCGATCGTGCCGTGCCAGCAGCAGCATCATAGCAGCTGAGCGAGTGTTTATCTTGGCCTGAACATCTGGCGCTGAGGCAGGGTAAAAATCGAGCTAATGAGCAATCGGGGATTGATGCTCTGATAGGTTTCCAAAACATTTCTCATCCAAGTGAAGCTGGATAACGTAGCGGTATCCATGGCGCAGCGGTTAATCAGCATGACCGAGTCTCATCGATTCATACGTTCTCCAGCCGGTTGTGATAGCGGAGGTTAGCTAATTTCCACAATCACCACAAAACAAACACGGCTGTAATTAAAGCCCTGCAAATGAGGGGTGGGTAAACCCCCATGAGCGTCGCCTCCGTCACGCTGAAATGTGTCAGAACGGCTGCATGTGTAATTATACAGGCCACTCACTGATTAAGTGGGCCCACGTCGTCGAAAAGTGCCTTTTTTTTTTCTCCACATGCGAGTTAAATCTAGCAAAAGACGTGACGGCAGAAGAAGGAGGAGAGTGAGAAGGCAACGGGGAGACGTAAAGGGAAAGTCTGTGTGTGAAAGAGGAGGGGGGGGGCGTTGTTGAGTGGTTATGATTGGCAGGGGGTGAGTCAGTGGCGTGAGTGTCCTGGAAAAGTATAATTAGCATGTTCTCCTTATGGTGAGCTCGCCTATTTTTGTCTCCTCTTCTTTGGCCTTTCCTGGAGGAATGTCGTCATGGTCATACCCCTTGTGTCCCAGGTTCTGCTCTCCTGGGTCTCCATCCCTCGGCAAACCATTTTCGCCTCCTGACTGCATGAACCCTCTTTTTTCAGCCCCTTCAAATGAGGGAACGTGTTGAATCTATCTTAAAAGACAACATACACCAGAGACTCAAGCAGCAACAGAGGAGATGCTGTTTCTTTCTCCATCTTTCTTCCACACTCCCTTCCCTCCCGAGTCTCTGAGCCCTCACTTTCATCTCCCTTTTTCTATGTTTCCATTTTTTACTCTGTTGTCTTTGTCTCTTCATCTGCACTCCCACCTCCTCCTGGGAACCATCGGTGAAATTAAAATGGCAGGGTTTCCACTCACAGTCGTCCCGGGCCTCCGACTGAGCACGGCCCCGTTCCAGGATGAGTCTGGGTGTGAAGACGTAATCTGTTCAGAGCCTTTGGCTACTGCGTATGTGTGTGTTGGCGTGCATGCGTGCATTTATTCCACCCTTCGGGGCATCACGGAGCTTCATGTTGGTGCAAAGAGCTGGAAAAGCGCAGATGCACATGATAACCGAAACTGAACTGCTCAGCAACTCTTCTTTGTCTCTCTCCGTCTCACCTCTTCTGACCCAAAGTTATTAGTCTGCAGAACAGTCAGGAAGAACACCCATAATGCAGTGCAGTAAAAAACAATGTCAGGTCTACTGTTAGCCCTACAACTCCATTTTACACAGTCACATCTAGGGGTGGGAGTCCCGATTCCTGTTGGGATAGAGGAGTCGGTGAAGTGTGAGAGCTAAAACAAAACCAAAGTAAACGGTCGCTACTAGTTTCCTGCTCCTGCAAACTAGCTAACTGGCACATTATCAACACATTATCATTGCTTATTTGTGCATGCCCCTATGGTAGATGAAACATGATAAAGTGCCCTCTAGGGGGCCCTTCCAGTTGACCAATCATGGTGAAGTGCCCTCTCTTCTATACAAACATGTTGCCACTTTCTGCGTGCTGGTCCACCACTGTGAAGAAATGGTGTTTTTTTTGTTTAACGACTTGATTGAAGTGTAAGGTTGTCGACGAGCATTCATGCTTTTCCATCTCCGTCAGACAAATGGCGGACATGATAATACAAACAGTTGCCATGGTGACGCAGGAGAAATCCCAGTGGCTAATGATGATGGATGAGGTTCTTGAAGGGAGATTTCGACCACTTGGTAACTCTGTTCTGAGGGGTGAGGGGTCACCCAAAAACGGGGACGGGAGTAAAAATTGGAAATGGGATTCGGTCTTGGAGGTTGCGTTATAACACAATAGATCACATGAAACCACAGACGTTACTTATGCTGATGAAATAAAGATCCTTTGTGACTGTTTATACATTTTCTGCAGCACTTTTAAAGGATTTCGACATGCAGGCAGCCAGTTGAGCCTTTATTTCTCTCTTTGTTTTGATTAAGCAGAATGTTATTCATAATACTTGAATGTGCAAATGCTTGAAGAGGCAGCGCTCCTGGCAGTTTTCACCGTGGCCCACGCTGCAACGTCACAATCGAGTGAAGACACAGTTGTAGTCGTTTTAGGTTTCTTCCAGCAGAGGACCCATGTTGTGTTGTGTCAATAAGGACTCTGTTGTTGAAGTGTCCAACAGAAAACATGTTGCGGTGCCGTCATCAGTGAAACAAACGCTCGTATCGGTCTCTTCGCATAGACAATGTGGCTCAAGGGCCCTGGGCCTGGTGACATTGTTCAGTAAACCATCCATGGGTAAAGAATGAATACACTCATCCTCGCTTTGTCTTGTCAGTTCACTCAGATGCACATGCAAACAGGCATGAATATCTACAACACCACAGAGCTTTCCCTTTAGGTTTGTTCCAGGTAATCTGTTAATCTCCTACGTATCCTTCATTGTTGTTAAAGCACAAACACACAACTCACAAATCCAAACAAAGTTTTTTCATGCAGCTGAAGTACATTAAATATCAAAACAAACAAGTGTGGGACATCTAGATACTGACTTTATGACCAGAAGGAAAAGCATCCTCTCGGCCATTTAAACACTGGGCATCATGCTGTGCTGAGTAAAGATGCCGGCGGACAAACTGTCGACACTAACAGACAGAGCCACTGAGGCATGACCGTTAGGGAAGTCGGGTTCCTGCGAGGCGAGATGATGCCGCTGCCAAATTCCCCTCAGAGGCGTAGCGAGGGGTCACATCAGGCAGAAGATAAGGAAGAAGTCGATGACGAGAGCAGAGTGACAATGAGTCAAACGCAGGTCTCCGCTAATTATAGTCGGGCATTGACAGGCAGGCACCACCAGAGGTAACAATATCTAATTACTAATTGCGAATCGTCGGCGTAAAAGACAGAAAGGGGAGAGTGAAGAGGGTGATGTGAGTCACATCCGGGGTTAATTGGTTAACAGGAGAGCTTTCAGAGCTACCTTCACCTCTGCTCCATACAAATTAGGCCGAGGGCTGCAAAGACAAAGTGACCAGAGGACCTTGTTGTCGACCATCCTGCATACTGAAGTGATCCCAAGCAACACACTGCATTTCTCCACAGCAGCTGGAAGGCAAAAGAAAGGAGGTTTGGGTTCATTTGATACTTATAGCCTCTTGTACTGCCCTGTTCCCAGTGTCTCTCTACCTGCACCTTCATTAGTTTAGTTTGTACTGTTGTTCCCTCACTCTTTGCTGGTTCGCCTGTTCTCACATCAGTCACATTTTGTATTACTTTGCGATTTTCCGTTGCCTTCCCTTTTGTCACTCGGGTTTTGGATTTTGTTTTTTTTGGACCTATCAGCATCGGCGCTCACTTTTTGATCCTTTACTCGTCTGCCTCTGTGTGTATCCTGCATTTGGATCCTTTGAATACACGATAATCAGTAGAACATTATCAAATTAGGGTTAAAAATAACCATAATCAGCCTAGATTACATTTGAAAAATTGTTATTTAGATTAAAGTGACATTGTCACTGTGTCATTGTGAAGTACATTTACTCAAATACTGTACTTAAGTGAAGTTTTGTCACTGCATTTTGGAGGCAAATATTTTACTTTACTTACATTAATGTGATAAAAACATATAGAAAATGTATTTAGATAATTCAAATGCTAAATCATTTAAATATCTTGTTCACGCATTTTTACTTGCATTGAAAATGTTTTGAGATGTTTAAAGAGGACACTTTAAACCCTTTTAGTATAAGGTGCAACATTTTCAGTGTTCGATATATTCTAAATGATTCGTATTCATTACCTTTTTGTTTAAATTCAAAGTATCGCATTACTAATTACAATTTGTCATACATTTACATTTAGCAACTGACAACATGTGACCTAACCCTGTTACTATGCTTCTTTGTGCATCTCAACTGCTAATTAGTGGATCAGCGTGAAACGAGCAACAGAAATGTGTATACGTACGACTCGTATGCACAACACAAATAGACCATGGACCCACTCTTACAAACGTTGCTACGTAAAGAGAGTCTTAAAAACTTTTACAACACAATGTCAGCATTTAAAAACTCTTCGCCTTCAGAACTGAGAATAAACAAACCCAACAGATTGGAGAGCTGATTTGGTTTTTCGTGATGGGATTCAGATAAAGCCCCATCAGGGAAATTCTCTCCATTTGTTGTTTTACCAAACAGTGAGTGGAACTATTTACGTGCAACACAAACACACACTGGATAATAGCAAAATGGTCCCCAGACGTCAGTGTGAGGAGTTCAATCTTTCAAAGATCAACAAACAAGAAAAACGATGAGAGAACAATTAAATTAGAAGACCATGATCATAGTATGTGTGTGTGTGTGTGTGTGTGTGTGTGTGTGTGTGTTCGTACGAGGGGCTGGGGGGGAACAAAGTGAACAACTGTACAGTTGCTATGGTGATAATGGGTTAGAGAAAGCTCAGTGATAGATTGAAAACCAGCAGAGAAAGCGCAAACAGAGAGAAGGAGGCAAAAGAGTGGAGAGTAAATCACTCCAAGGCTTTATAAAAATTAAACGTGTGTGTTGCAATGAAAGCACATGAAAGGCAAAAGTATCAAAACCACACAGAAGGTCGAAATAGACGAAAACGAGTAAAGAAACGAGAACCACGGAGCGATCTCATCTCGCACGATGATGAAATGTTCCCTCTCCTCGAGGCTGAAGCTCAGCTGCTCGGCTGAGAAAAGGAGGAAGCAGCGCAGGGATGTTTACAGCCC
>OMLP01040297.1:0-18875 GCA_900302685.1 Spondyliosoma cantharus | reverse complement strand
AACTCATACATACATCTTCATGGTTCAGCTTGTCTCCAGTGCTAACAGAGTCAACAGTTATATTTGATAGATATTATGCATTACTTTTACTTTACCAAGCTCTGTCCAAGAATTTGCAGAATTTGCAGATTTGCACATTACACAATATTAGGCAATGCTTTTTCCCTTTGACAGCTTATATTCTACTTTCTACATATATATGTGTGTGTATATATGGATTACATTTGACTTTTATTTATATTTTTAATGCTCAGTCAGTATCCAAACGAGCAATAAATCCCACTAGCTTTATGATCTGTGCAATTATTACCAAATTCAGTCCCCAAACTCAAATTAAAATTACTTGCTGCCACTGAGTGACTGTCACACGCATTTTTTATTCTGTCTGTGGCGATTTAGGTCGCTATCAAATGGAAACAATGTAAAAGCAATTATTTTTCCATGTGTTGTTGGAGCACGCACAGTCTTGCAAGCCTGGCTGTCTTGTGATCAGAGGTTTAGAGAAGGATCTGGGGCAGATGCATGTAATGTAATCGATTGCAATAACATATGTATGTGTCTCTGTGCGCACAGTAGCAGCAGCACGTGTTCACAACAAGCTTACGCATTTTTGCAGACAAATGATATAAACTACCTGCGTCTAAAATAAGTAGGTATCATAGGTAAAAAAAAAAAAAATATTAAGCGATAGAAGCTTAAATTTGCAGGAGTGACAATCGAGTAAAACACACACTTACTTTCACTGTGATTAAAACCATAACACGAGCCTTCCACCGTGTAACCCGTCATCGGATGCCATCCCACCGAGACGAGCGCTGAAGAAGCAACAGGAAAATAACACCACGACATCAGAAGCAATGAATTGACATAAAATGGTGACATCCACGCATGTAAACATACAGTGTGATGTCATTAACAGTCACTTCCCGCTCATTTTCAAATGATTTTGCCAAAGTATATTATTTATATATATTAATAAAAAGCGGGTTTCGGTGTTTTTCTCGTTATAGCCTAGCGTCAGCCTGCACTGCGCGCTGAGTGATAAGAGGGAAAAGACCGAGCTGCTCACGGATCGCACGTGTCAGGCGAGAATCACGTCCTTTTTCAAATATAAACACACCGATGATCCTCCATGAGCCGCACTGTCACAGTCCAATTGAATTCACTTTCAAACGTTGGCACAGACTCCACCGCGAGGCGCCTAAAAAAAAGACGATCGTCAGTGACATTACAAAATTATGGTTTGAACTGAAGCGTAGACTATCTGTTGGAAGGAGGGATGTTTGCCCTCACAGTTTAACTGAGTAAACAGTTTCATAAAATTCAAAAAGTCTTACCCAAAGCGATGAGATGGCGTGATTGGATGAAACGCCAGATGATAGGCGGGACACAGAGGAGACAGCGTGATGCTGTGCAGCGGTGACAGAGGAGATGCGTTCACGGCTGCGATAGAGAGAGAGACTGTGCTCAGGAGATAAACTGGCACATTGTAACATGCTGGTATAATCAGTGGGTCCTTCTTCATCGTTAATATACTCCCCAGAGAGCAAGACAGGCTTTTTGTTATTATCATTATTATTTTATTGTGTCATGTGCTCGGAGACGTCTTTCACTTTCCTTTCATCATGCCGCCCTCTAGTGATGGGACTCCATCAAGCTCCAGAGCCTGCTTTGGTTTGATCCAGAGCACAGCTGAGGTCAGGTATGTAGTCATAACCAATTCTCTCCCTCCATTCCCCTGTCCGATACTGACCCTTGCTGTCCTATCTGGGTAGATTGTTTATGAGTTGTTTTTTTGTACTACTGCGTGATGAAGCATCTGTGAATCAACTAGAGATACAATGATTAGTTGATTAATTGAAAGAAAATTCATTCAAGTCATTTTTCAAGCAAAAGTGTTGCCATTTTCTTCAGTGTCAGTATGAACTGCTTTTCTTCATTTATGAGAGTGGATGAAGAGTGTTGAGGTCTGGGACTGTTGGTTGGAGAACAGAAGCAATGTGAAGATGTCATTTTGGGCTCTGCAAGATTCAAGCATGGGTGCTTGAATTGTCCCCCCAATAAAAATACCCTAAATTATTCAAAATTGAACAAATGTATTTTCAGACTTCACATTCTTCACATTTTAGATTCACATCTAAAAAGAAATTATTGAAATGGTGGAACAAATAATGTTTGACAAATATATTTCTGACTCCACATTCCATCTCTGGTCTCCTCCACTACAATGTACAATGCAAATGAATGCGTAGTTTCTTACACAGACGCTGATGACATCAGGGCTTCATATTTTGATATTCATCCATATCAATTAATCATGCATAAAGTAGTCCCATACACTGGGAAAAAAGGAAGATGGATGAGAAGAAGTGGAGATCTGGGAGGGTTGGAGGGAGGCGAAAGATAAGAACATGAGTAGACATTACATGCCTGAGACCCTTACAACAACAGTTAAGTAAGCAGTGATACGCGCTGTTGGCTGTTTAGGACAAATAAACAAAAAAGGTAAACACAATAAATGATTCCCTGTGCAGTACTTTTTGAATGATATGGCGAACCTCTACGAAGTTGTGATTTATGGTGGCATGGTATGAGTTGCATACGGGCAAAAAAAAAAAAAATCACTTTTGTCCGCGCCCAATCCTGACATTGGGTCTGCACCCCTGGATTCAAGATGTTTATTGTCATATACACAGTGGAAACATAGTTTGCACAGGGCAATTAAATTAAATTCTTAATTTGCTAGTTTCCCTTTACACAAAATATACTTAAAAGAAAATAGATAAATAAACTAGACTATAGCATGTTAGCACGTGCAATGTGGAAAGTGCTAAGGCACTGAAAGACATTGAAATACAAGAATATTGAATATATACATTGGATATTGAATATTATTATTGGATATGTACATAATATATGCATTGGACATAATATATGCATTGTGCTGAAAGACTGTGAAAGACTGTTATACAAGGTGAAAGTTACATTTGTCATTGTTTTTAAACAAGGTCGAAATTATGTTAGAGTCCTTGAGTCCTGCTGACATCTGTTTTAGGGAGTGCTGTTGCGGATGAGTTCAGGAGTCTCACAGCATAGAGGGTGAAGCTGCTCCATAGTCTGGTGGTATGGCAGCTGATACTTCTGTATCTTTTGCCAGATGGCAATGAGCATGTTTAACAATTTTCTGACATTTTATAGGGCAATAAATTCATCAACAAAAGAAGCGGCAGAATAATTGATGAAAATAATTTTCACTGTGGCCGGAGAATCGAGGTAATAGGTGCATGTCTGCTTTTTGGACACGAGTTTTATGCATTTGCATCATGCCAACCAGGCTGTTTGCGGTGCTGCAGTAAAAGGGTCAGCGTCTTCTTGCTGTTGGGGGAGGAGAAGGACTCGAGTCAAAATTGCTCAGATATCCACACCTACACTTGCAATAGTAGAAAACCCTGTCTAATACATTGACATATAAAGCCTAAAATCTACAGTTTATGCACCATCTGTAACTACTGTCCACTGACCCCTGTCACTAACCCAAACCACTGGAAACTGCCACAAGGGGCACCAAGGCTAGTAGGCCAGACCTGTTACTGAGTGGTCTGTGGGGTTCCATTCCAACTTCTCTGGCCGCATAATTCGTTGACTATTAAATACACTGAAGATTTTTAAATTCATGGCTAGAAAAATAGAAAAAAAAAGCTTGATGTACTGCAACCCAACCACAGGGGCACACATAAAACATTAATGCAACTGTTATTGACTAACTACAATCCTACCCAACCCTGCTGATTTTATGAACCCATCATCTCAACTTGACACATATTGCGAACAGAGCAAGGTATTAGCAAACAAATTTGTATCAATTAGCTTATCAGTGAACACTATTTGGACTGTCCTTTTCTTACCAAGACTCAGAATTAAGTGTGGGGGCAAAGAC
Organism: Spondyliosoma cantharus; assembly: GCA_900302685.1. Classification (NCBI taxonomy): domain Eukaryota; kingdom Metazoa; phylum Chordata; class Actinopteri; order Spariformes; family Sparidae; genus Spondyliosoma; species Spondyliosoma cantharus. The sequence continues at coordinate 14,938 of OMLP01040297.1, read as the reverse complement.
AATATACAGAGAGATAATGTAGGTCAGGGGTGTGGACTTGTTCACATCTTAAGGCCTTTGAATATGATGTAACTTTCAAAAAATTCTCAGCCCTGCTTCCTTGCAGTGACGGTATATAGAACTCTTGTAACGGGCTGATAGCAAATAGGGCAACACAGTGAGAGTCACAGGAAGTGGGTCACTCTGTAGCTTTAGCTGTAGCTGTAGTTGTGGTGGAAGGTTGCGCCAGGCAGCTGCAGGCAAAAGAGTAACCAAGGACACAGCAGAAAATCTCAAAGCTGGGGACAGAAGACAGGTGTGTTTACTGGAAATCAGGTAAAACAAGTTGGTCAGAGGCAGGCAGAGTCTTGCATGAATGGCAAAGAGTGTATGTGAGGCTGCGGTAGAAATACTGGGTTGATTGGTGATGAGGAGCATGTGAGAACAGGTGAGTGGAGTTGACTAATTAGGTGGGAATGGCTGGTGATTGGGCAGGCAGAAATGAGCAGGTGACCAGTGATGCCAAACTGTGACGACTCTTAAATTACCTGTCCCCTCTCCTGATATCTGTCATTCACACAAGTTATGATAGCTGTGTTTTAATTGGTGATTAACACATTTAATCTTAAAGATACCAGTACCAAAAAGGTTTTAAAAGCGTTGTAATGTATAGCTTTTTAACAGCATGTTGATACACTGATCCACAACCATGGTAACACAAAATACACATCCAATTGTTAGTATTGTCCTTACAGCTACAACAACAGTAACTGTAATCTATATGAACATTTTGTAGAATTAGAGTGAAAAACAGCAATGCTAATTACTGCATAACAGGTAACATTTGTGATGATTTATAAGACACTTAAACACAGTTTGGGCGGCTGTAGCTCAGGAGGTAGTTGGGGTAGTCTAGTAATTGGAAGGTTGCTGGTTGAAGTGTCTTTGAGCAAGATGTTGAACCCCAAATTGCTTCTGATGAGCAGTTGGCACCATGTATGGCAACCTCTGCCATCAGTGTATGAATGTGTGTATGAATGGGTGAATGTGACAAGTGTTGTAAAGCGCTGTGAGTGGTCAGTAGACAGGAAAAGAGCTATAGAAATGCACATCGACTTACCATTTACAGTTTACTATGGCTTAACACTTATGGCTTATGGCCTTAAACACATTGTTTCAAAGCATGCTGCGAAACTCTGCCCACCTATCCCCAACACTCTACACAGCCCTTTTATACCAACAGTCTACATCAGGTAAATCAGACTCAGCCTCCATCTCACTGGTTAGCTGTCCCCAGCTTCCCATATGTACATAACAAAGTCCTTGCGGTGTTGGTGGAGCTGACGCTGAGGTTTTTGGAAGTAGGGTGTAGCAATGGGGCTGGTTCTTGGCCCCTGACTCACCCTCAGATGGAACACAATGAGTGTTCGTGGAACTGGATAATATTCTCATCTTCTCCCCAGACCTTAACACCCAACAAACAGCACCTCCGTCAGCTTTTTGTTAAGGCTGCGAAATATGACTTATATGCCTCCGCCGTCTTTCATCGTCATCAAGTCAAGTCGTCAAGTCATCGGCTCACCAAAGTGAAAGCCATAACTGAGTGGCCAACACTCACCAGCCTGAAGCAGCTACAGCGGTTATTGGGGTTTGCCAATTTCTACCAAGTTTAACTACAGTCACATGGCAGCTACTCCCACCGCCCACATGCCTCACTGTGACGCGTGGGTGCCCTGAGGCTGAAACGGCATTTCAAAAACTCACATGTCACCTGTTCTCATCCAAGTGGATGGGGGTTGATGCCTCTGATACTGGTAACACAGTCATCCTCACTATTATTGACAGTTTTTCAAAATCTGTTGATTTAATTCCTCTGCCAAATTTGTTGTGAGGTTTCTGTAAACCCATCTCATTGGAGTTCCCGGTTGTCATGGTTGGAGTACGCCCATAACTCCCTCTCTAATGCCTCAACAGGTTTGTCAACCTTGGAATCTTGCTTTTGATATCAACCCCCCCATTTCCCACCCAGGAAGAAAAAGTTGCTGGGTCCTCAGTTCGAGACCATCTGAGACATTGCCACCACATGTGGAAAAATACAGCCCTTCTAGATGTCTCCACCAGAGCCTAGACTCATGCCAACTGTCGCTACACTGCAGCTCCTGTCGACCCCGGCCAACAGGTACGGCCTTCTGCTTGGGACATTCCCTTAAGGGTGGTGTCATGGAAACTTTCTCTACGTTCCATTGGACAGTTTGTTATCGACTATGTTATTAAGCTGCAGCCTAGCTCTGCCCCAAGCTCCCACCTACTAAACTTACAAAATAAAACTACACCTTTTGAAGATTCATTTGTTGACACCCTGTCTGTGTCTGCACCTGGGTTCACCTGGTGCTGCCACGTAACAGGAACCATCTAAAAAATAAAGGTCAGTACCCCTGAGGACCAGAATTGAAGAACACTGGGCTAGAATATTGTAACACTCTCCCTTCCACCGAATATACAATAAATCAGCAAAAATTCATTCAAAATTCTGCTGCAGGATTACCTTAGTTTTTGTATTGAATTCAAAATTATTGTATTAGTTTATCAACAAACTTTATCTCACACATGCTTTTGATTTATGGACCAGGAAGGCCTTTCAGATCATAAAGCTCTTCTCTTTAAGCTGCTCCACAGTACAGAACAGAAATATTTGGTAATGCTGCTTTCAGGTGTTATGCTGTAAGCCTTTTGAACAGCCTTCCAGAGAATCTGAGAGCAGCTGGAAATATTGATATGTTTACACTTATGTGTTTTATGATTGTATGGTTTTTGTTTATACTTTATTCAATCATTTTAACCATTAGCACTTATTCTGTTTAATCAACATTTTACTCTTTATCATATCATTATTATTATATTATATTGTTTATTTTACTACAATCATTTATGCATAGTTTTATATTTTATTTTCCATCATTATCTTTATTGCTTGTTTTATCTTTTATTCTTTATGTTTCATTATTTGAACTATGCTTATTTTATTGCTGTCTTGGTGTCTATTGGTCTTTAGGTCTATTTCTGTTTTTGAATATCCAAAGTTTTGTTTTCAGTCACATGTAAAGCACATTGAATTGCAGTTTGATTTGTTTGAAAGGTTCTATATGAACAGAGTTCGACTGATTGATCCGTTGATTGATTTGTTAAACTGTTGTCCTTGTGGTCCACATCAGTTGCTCAGTGGTCTGTGGTGGGGTCCTTGTGGTCCCTGCTGTGGTCTCTAGATAGATAGATGGATGGATGGATGGATAACTAGCATATCCATTTAGCTAGTTAGCTAAATGGATATGCTAGCAATGCCAGCTAAATGGATAGATGACTAGGGTTATATAAACCATTGATTGACTAGGGTCATATAGGCCATAATGCAGGCTGAGGTAAGTAGAGAGACATATAAGCATACATTTTTAATTCAGTTAAAATGATAACTTTATTGGCATGAAAACAATTACAAAAGCAGTTTAGGTTCACATTCATAAATTGAATGTTTGGTAACATACAAATCATACATTATCTCACAGAGGATATCTACAAATAATACAATACAGATTGAAAAAAGACATCAGCCTAAATGAAGATGAAGACAAAAAATAAGAGGGATTCATGGAAAATGAATCCATCCTTCCATCCATCCAAATATAAAGAGTGGGCTAAAATCGCACAGAACAATAAAGGCACAGAAGATTCAAAATAAGGATCATAAACAAAACAGCAAGAAATGTCCACACTCATCTTTCGTGCAATCTTGTTTATTTTTTTCAGTGATGAGAAAAACATCTTAAAATCATTTATGAACCGAAGGAGGGTTTACAATTTCTCCATTTATTACAGTGGATATGATACTTACCCATGAATAAAATACAAGATCAATCATGAAATTTCTGCAGTATACTGATGCAGTCCATTCTTTGGTGGCTATACACTATAATTGTACCCATTTTAAAGCTTTAGTTAATATTCATACACATGTACCTAATTTCTAGAACCTTGTGAGGTGTTTTTGCACTGATAACGATGTTTTGTCATGGTTTGTGTAGTTGCATGTTTTCTTAAGTTGCAGCGCTTTGCCCCTGTCGGCCACCGTAACTTTACGTCAGCAGCCGTAAAGCAATGGACTAGATGACAATAATGATATGAGATAACTGAACACTGTAACGTTAGTTTACAGAATTGTGTCTATCTGAAGCTGTTAAATCCAGATAAAGTTTGATATCATCAATTTGCCAATCTCTCGGTCGTCGCCACGTCCAAGCAGAGTATTTTAGTAATTCTCTGTGTCCCTCTTGTGAGGCGAGAAAGCGACGAGAGCCAGTGGAAGAAGAATTGCTTTTAGCCAGTCATTGCCATGGCCTCCGAAAGCGGCGATAGCAACATGGATAGAGAAATGATTCTGGCCGACTTTCAGGTGTGTCTCATTTGTATGTCCTAGATATTTTTATTCAGTAATTAGTAATCGTTTTACTGCTGTTGAATTTCCTTGAGCTGCTGTCAACAAGAGGACACACGACCTGACTGGCTGCGTAAACAGCAGACCTGAGCTCAGCTTTGGTTTATGTGACTAGCATATCAAGCTAGCAAATTGACAGCTTGCTAACTGATTCTGAAGGGAATTATTAGCTGTAAGCTCGCGAACTAAGTGATGGCTGCCCAAAGCTGCCAGTCTAAATAGCGGAACGATTTCTGTTTTGTGCTGGTTTCAAGTTTGCCTGGTTGACAAATAACGACGATGTAGTTAGCTAAAAGGGGAGCTACGCTGCTCACGTTAACTGTCAACTTGTTTACAGATTGCCAGTCGTCCTGTCAGGTTTTTGAATCCTCATCAGAAACCGTTTGTCCGTTGTAGACACCGGCCTTTTAGCCCGTTTTGCACGTAGGGAGATATATTTTAACGGTGCAAAAAATTCAGGCTACCATAAAATGCTTCCCCTGCTAACTGTCATTAATATAGCGTTCTGTTTTTTTGATTTCCAAGCGTAATGACCTCAACATGATCATAATTGACACCCCTCCTCTAGAATTTATACATGGAAAATTAGTTTAGCCCCTCTCTTTACTGGTATCCTTCTCATGGCTTTGTTACAGCAATCTCGTGTTTTGAATTGTTTAATTAGGTCACCTTATCATATTTTGACAAACCGGTCCATAGTGCTCAAACTCTTATCAGTTTCAGCATTGATTTTTGTCAGTTTATATTTAATTTGGATCTGTTTTCTGTTGTGTTTTTTTTGTTATACAATTTAAAGTGGTGTCCTGTATCCTAAGGGCCCATGCTACAATGCTCAAATACTTGTAACTTCCTCATGTTTGAGCTGATCATTCTCTCTACCTTTGCAATGAGTGTTGCACCAAATGTGTCAGATGTGGGGTAAAATGTTGCGAGACTACTTGGGAGTCTGATTTTAGCGTGTTAGTAATAACAACAGTGATGGGTTAAAGTAACATTACATGGTTGTGAAACAGGCAAAATAGCCACTTAATATATCAAATATCCTTCACTCTGGTCTTTACAGCTGTTATTAATATACACAGGGAAACATGCACTCGATAGTAGTTACATCAAAAGCATAAATGCTGATAGACACCATAAGCAATTAAGCCAAAGAAATATAGACCAACCAACAACAATATAAAACATACATTGTAACAACAAACATGCATATACATGCAATGCATGTAGAACAAAAGGAGCATTAATCACTGTGTTTAAAAACATAATAGTGGGAGCTGCAAAGGCATTTGTTGCATGTTTCTTTTTGTTGGCAGCTAAAGCTTGCATAACTTTGAAATTAAAACTGAAACTCTTTCTTTGATTATTTTATGTGGGCATAATATTCCAGGGGTTTTGTGGAGCACTTGTCACCATAAACAGATTAAAGACAGCCAGAGCACCAGTTTATTGACAATTTCACTGTCTGTCTGAATTTAAATTTAGCATTTGCATGAAACAAAGTCTAGTGTTTCAGTTTTGGCATTCATTTCTCAGTTTGCTATCAATACTGCTGCTTAAATATTTGTATTTGTCCACTGTATCTGTCTTTTGACCTTTAATTATGTTATGTCAGATGGCTTATATAGCACTCTGACCTAAATAAAATAGTTTTAGATTTAGGTAATGGTCGTTGCATGAGTTAGTAAACACATCCTTAACAAGTCAATAGTCTTGATCCTTGCCCCGAAAGTGAATTTAGATCAACGGCGTCATCTGCATACTTCAGGATATACCTGTGTCTCTGCTGACTTCTACTGTCATTATCAATTATACAAGAGTGGTTAAAAAACTAAACCCGGGAAAACTAGTGGAGCAAGTTTACACGGCCACCCTGTGATCTCCCTGATAAAATATACACAATAAATAATAAAAATGATTTGAAATGCTTTTCTGTGAAAACAAAATCAGCAAGGGAAGAAATTGTACAAATTAAAGCCTAACTTGTTTTCCAGATGTTTTGAAACTTCTAGTTGTTTTTTAATGTTAGTAAGGAGAGTAGAAGTGGTATTATTTACTTCTAAACCTCCTTTTTTTAGTTACAGTGACCAAAATATATAGAAACAACTTTTGCTCTGCATTGTCTGCCTTGTTTTACACATCAAAAAGAATACAAAGAGATAAGGTTAAAGCTGTTATTGGAGTTGCTGTACCTTGACCCACATTGCAGTATTGTAATAACTTTATACTATGAAGAACATATTTTGTTTAACTTACTTTGCAAGGGTCAGGAGTCCAAGGTATCAAACAGCAATCAGAGGTAATGTATTTGTATCCTCCTATTGATCAAAACATCACTGAGTAGCTTTCATTCTTATGAAGACTGCCACCACTTTATATTGCTGTTATGGGTTGTAGCTTAAAAGTTGAAATGGTTCCGATGATTTCATTTTTTCCGTTCTGTTTTATTGTGAAATGTATTTTTTATGTACAGGAAGATGAAGCAGCAGCAGAATCTAACACAATGCATTTCCCATTTGTAATTCCCTTTTCTGTTTTTTCCTCCTGCAGGCTTGCACTGGAATTGACAACATTGCAGAGGCAATCACTCTGTTAGAGCTTAATAACTGGGATTTAGTGGTAAGTTCATTATCTGCAGGCCTTGGGCTTTGCTCTTTGACAGACAGGCTTAGTCCATCTAGAGTGCAAGTTCAAGAGGGCATTTAACATCCAATAACACACACTCTCTGTTTTATTTTATGACCAAATCCTTTCTTCATTTTACCCAGTAAGCTTTACGAAGCAGGTTGCCAGACTGCCCTCACTAACCTCACTCTTACAGTCACCACATTGAGGGTGTCCTGTGAGGTGTGAATGTGGAGTTGAGAGACTCTGTGAGAAAGAATGTGCTCTGTTAAATTCGTATGAATTCATCATAAGTATGAAAACAAGGAGCCCTGTACTGCACTGTTCATATTGGAAGGGGTCAATCTATATTTAGGCTGATGCTGGCAGAGGTTCAAAGCAGGCAGCAGCAGCAGCAGTCCAAGCAGTGGCAGGAAAGACAGTGTGGCCTGGGCTCACTGCACCTGTAAATCTGATGACTTGCACTTCCTCTGCAGTAGCTGGTAATTTTTGTAAACATCGACGACAACAAATCTGCTTGTATGCCTGTGTACGCTGAGTTTGGCTGAGGAGTGGGGTGGTTAGAAAGCAGTGTTTCCCCCAGGATGTTGTTTAGCAGAGCAGGAATTTGTTTATTCACCCAGATCCAGATGCACCTCGTCTGGTGATCAATTTAATTAGTAAATGACCAACATTTCAAAGGCATACATTTGCGTCAAAAGTCTGAAACCACTAGTCAAAATACTTATTTTGCATTTATTTCAAATCTAATCAAACCTATTTCCCCCCCTACAAATGATGCTATCAGCATAACACTTTTAAGTGAAGAATTGAATCTTTGAAAAATACCCAGGAATTTCAGAATATCTTATTTTGTGTTTGTCCTGCTTTTGCTTTAATGACAGCATGCACTTGAGCTGACATTAACTCCAAAAGTTTGTTTAAAACCTTCTCACTCACGTTATCCCAGCATGGTTTGACGGTGTTCCAGAAAGCTTTTTGTGACGTCACAGAATGGTTGGCTTTCTCAATCTTTATGTGTAGATATTCAGTGGGGTTGAGGTGACTGTGAAGGGAAGTCGGTGACGGTCAGGACTCCTCAGTCTTCTTTTCTTTGGTCTTCAAGTAGTTCTTGCAAAGCTTTGAGCTGTGTTTTGGGATCTGCACTCCACTTCCCACTCATTTTTAGTGAAACAATAGTATTACATTGAAAACAAATGCAAAACAGAAGTATTTTGACTAGTGGCCTCAGACTTTTTGACATTATTGTATGGCATTTACTCTTCCCTTTTTCCCCTTTCTTTTTACTCACAGCATTGCACCTTGATAATCCATAGGATATTCTAACCTCAAAACAGACAAAAAGCAAAAGGCTAGGCACAGCCAAATTGAAAAGTGGAACCTTCAGTGACCAAATACTCCTGATTAGCACTGCTGTTGTGTGTGTTTAGTCATGATAACTGCCGCCACAGTTTGTGGCACTTTACCAACAAAGAATGTGTGGCTTCCTTCCAAACTGATCATGCAACCGTAAGTGCTATACATAAAATGACCAAAGATAATTATCAGATACTACATTAGAGGTCAAGAGTAACTGAGAGGACTGTGGTGGCATTAATTTCATCAAAGCTTATTGGCGCCCTGTGGAGTTTTTGACCTTTCTGCACTATAGAGCTTTTATGAGCAGCACCCTATTTTGTTTATCTTGTGTTTTTTTGTTTGATTAAGGTTTCACACGAATCAATAAATGGCAGTAATGCGCCAAGATATACAGCAACATGTCAACAGAGGCAGGGATAGAAGTAGACTCCTAACATGTAAACATGGATTTAAACAAAGCAGGATTTAAAATGCGTACAGATTGACCATGCAAATGTTTTATGAGGCAGGAAATGCGGTCTACCTGACGTTGTTGACGTCAAGAATGTAAAGAATGCATTTTAGTTAGAAACACTTCATGTAAACAACTTTTGTTTGTTAACAAGAAAAACCTACAGGGCTCCTTTAATGTTTATCCATCATACATCTCCCTCATTCAGTACAAGAGTAGGGGACATGGTTATACCAGCTCATAACAACTTACTTAGCGTTGCTTGTTTTGCAGTGAAGAATAGTGAGTGTTCGAGAGAAATCCAATCAATTGTGCAGTCAAACAAAAGCTCACTACAGAGCTGACAGTGGTTACTGTCGTGTTTGTCCTCTCAGCTCTCTTTGTTCTCATCAGCCACCCTATTTGAATATTTCATCCTTCTCTGTCGCACTTGGATTCAGCCAGCAAACAAACATGATGTTACAGACTCGACTAAAATATAACTGGTGTAGCTGGTTACATGTGGATTGACTAGTTGGTTCAACCAAGTCACCTTAGCAGGCATCCTAATAAAGCACTATTCTTTTTGACAAAGTATTTAGCAGTTTTAGAGCATATAATGCTCCTGGTCTTGCCATGAAAGATTTTCCAGACAAAATTTATTAGAAGTTTTGAAATGGACTGCCCATCTCTTAGTTACAGTCAAATTAACTTTGCATATATGCTACAATATCTGCTAGTCTCGTTGTTATTCCATGTTTTGTCATGGTGTAGATTCCTAACGTGTATTTTTTTGTTTTGTTTGGATAGTTTGAACTTTACGAATCCCAGAACAGTCTATATATTCTCATGAGCAACAATACAATATTGTAACTAAAACAAGAAAATGGCCTTATTGTCTTATTGTGTTGTATAATGTATTTCTGCTTTCATTATAGGCAGCCATAAATGGAGTCATACCACAGGAGAATGGAATCTTACAAAGGTAATAACCATGCTGCCACACATTTAATGTTAATGAAAGAAAATTAATTTGTTGACTTTACAGCACCAAACAAACAAAATATCATGTATGACTTTTCGACACACTGTTGTTCTTTCTGCTGCCACACTAGAATGAGCATGTTCACAAAGCCAAGGAAATATGGGTCGTAATATGGGAGCTATACCTCTATACTATATAAAGAAAAATAGGAAATCCAGGAGTAGGGATATGTTACTGAGGAATATCTGCCTGTGACACGAGTATATATCTCCACTGTTGTACATGCAGCAGCTTTAAAACAGTGCAGGACAGAAAATCTGATTAGCTCAGAATTTAACTCCTCACCTCAATGTTGACCAGGCAATGTGAAATTACAGGTTCAGTGTTTATCCAAATTTTCCCACGAACTTGGCTTTCATCATAATTATTGTTGGTATGGTTTGTTCTCTGCTTGAATAGTGCAGTTAACATTTTGACTGTTTAGTGGATACATTTCCATATACATAACCAGCAAATAATGCTAACATACATTTTTCTGAGTTGGAGATCACTGCTCCTGCTATGGTTTCTATTCTGTTTTTTAATGGAGGAATAATATAAAAGACACTGCAACTGCAAGGAAACTTTCTGCCAAGAGTGGAGTTGTACACAGTTTCTGAATAGAAAAGGTTTTCTTAAAGAGGCTTTGAGCCCTTCACTTTCCTTCAACGGTTAGTTTACACTCATGAATGCACTGAGCTGATCTGAACCCACTCAAACTGGAGATGTTCTGTTTAACCGTTGTATTTTGTGTACACACTTGTGTGCATGTGTGCGCATGCACGCATGTACTTCAGTGTGGTTCAGGCCCTTGGGCCATGAGAATATTGCTGGTCTTTCTCAAGGGCACACATTGCTATGAATGGAGGCTGGCAGGCAGCGTGACCAGCAGCCAACACATTTACTAAGTGGCTGGCACTGGTATGAGTAGGCTGGCGTTGCCCAGTAAACAGACTCTGGTGACGTGACCTGAGCCAGAGCCAGTTGGAGGCTACGCCAACGCTTCTGTCTAAAATGCATCTCCCTTGTGTCCTCTTTAGTAAGCAGGCTGGGAATTATAAAAAGCTTGCTTTGTTGATCATTATCCACAGCTCACCAGGTCATCGTTGCATACATATTCTGTCCTCAGACATGATAAAAATGCTGATTCTTCTCTTGCACTCTGTCACTGATCAGACAGTTTGTCTGTGGATGAGGGACTCAGCAGTTCTCTCTGCTTTGGGGCACCTTTTGGACTGCACATGAGAACAGTGCCATCTAGATGTAAGGCAGCGGGGAACTACACCCAAACAGCAACAACGGACAATTTAACGACCTCTAGTTCTGCCGTGCCAAGTTTAGGAGGAAGCGCTTGTTCTGAGTGCTCACACTAAAAACTAGTATTTCTTTTCCCTCAGATGCTTTAAAGAATTGTAAGAATCCTCTTGGCAAGATCTCTCATGTTTATCCTTTGTTTTTTGGAGTGAGATATATGCTGCTTCATCTGTCTCATTTATATATCATCTAGCTACAATACATTTCTGAGATGATAGTAGTTGTCAGCCTGGTTCATGTTGGTAGCACTTATATTTTATGCCGAATGTTATCTCAATAGCCCTACTCAAATACAACTATGTCCATTAAATGTTCCACATCTTTAGATGCATTTGTACTCATGAAGTAATGTTGCTAGGTTTATGTCCTCCATCTCTGACACATGAAAATCCAGGCCTGACACATGACATTTTTGTCTCTGCAATACTACATTGTGAACAAAATAAACTGAACTTACAATAAACAATAGAAAAATTGGCTTCAAAAACCAACACACTGCTAACACACAGCTGTTCATTGTGTTCACAGTCTCAGTCATCATGACATGCTGCAAAAAACAATCAAGGCTACAAACTTGGTATTCGTAATAAACTCTCATGGACACTGTCAAGAATAAACAGCCCTGATCAATGCTGTATTTACTCATCTCAGTGATAACTGATGCTTCACCGTTCAGGAGATGTGCCATGTTGAAGCCATAGACATTGACCAGTATCTTGTCTATGTGAATTTTGAAGTCTAGTGTATCACGATGACATGATGGGGCTGTACCTGAGAATTCTGAATTGGATTTGGCTGTTCAATTGAAAATAGAATTTGCCTATTGTCAGTTTATTCTAACCACAAATTATTCTCGAATATATAATGCAACACCATCACTTGTCCACGATCGGGACAGGGCACTGAAGGCAGCCAGGAACAGAAACCATTCTATTAACGTTTGGTTACTTAATACTGTACTTACCAATGTGACATTCTCGCCTCCAGTAAATCCAGTCACGTAATTATCCATCCATTAATGAAATGAAATCGCGCACTTTAGGATCCTCCTTACCCCAGGAATATGCACAAACATAAACCGTTTGTAAGAGTGGCATTAATCCTGGCCAGTTCAGCCACAGAACAACACCTTGTCCATTGTAAATAGAACAAATTGGAAAGATGTAATCCACTAAATCACAGTGTCCAGATGTCGTGTCTTGATATCAAACAGACAGCTACTGCTAGCTTTTCAACTCAAATTAAAGAAGGTGTCCTGCACATATATGAAGTATATTTCACTATATGAGTTTCACTGTAACTTCTCACTATCGGTCAACCTCTAATATGTAGTTGATAAATATAAGCTTATATTTTCCTGTGTCACAGTTAGAGGTGTGCGATATTACGATATATATCGTAGTGTGATATAAAAATGTCTACCGTTGGATATAACCCTCTGTTGTTTATATTGTAATTTTAACGTGTAGGCTACTTGTTTAGCACTATTGCTAGACTAACGTTAACGTACACTATGGTTGTGATTTAATATGCTGTGTAAAGCACAACAACGTCGGAATGACCGTTGGATATCCAAATTTTGAGTTCAAAACAAGTTCATTGTATGAAGGTGAATGTAACATTCACAACATCAACGCTACTGCTTTGTGGTAGCATTTTTACGTCACCTGCAAGGACTCGTTTACGTCGCTGGTCGCTCTGGAGCAAACAGAGGAAAAACAGCATGTTGCGCAATGGAAGACGAAAATAACGTTTCTAGTAACGTCACATCAGGCGTGGATACAGAAGCAGAACCTCAAGAGATATATATTGTTATCGGGATATGAAATTAGCTATATCAAGATATAACATTTTTTCCATATCGCACAGCACTAGTCACAGTAACTATTCTACTGGTCTAATTATGATTTTTGGGAATGATCTGAATCTTTAAATAAGTGTTTTGTTACTTAGTTGTTTTGTAACTGAAGTGGTGGGTGAAGGAGACAGTTGCAACGTGATACCATTCTGTTGGGTTAATCTCCCACCCTATTGGTCCAGCCTGTTTGTGGAGGTTTGCTGGCTGTTGACCGCCAAACCTACGCCTCAGGACACTGGCCTCTTTAATTTGGTGGGCCAAATAAAATACAGCTTTTGTTCGAAAGCCTTAAGTCTGGCACTCTGTTCCTGCAAGACAGTTGCTGCTTACACTTCAAATAACAAAGGGGACACTCTGCTCATGAGCTGGAGAAAAAAGACATTATTTACTGTGTTGTGTGAAACATGGGTCACACACTGAGCAAGCAGCAAAGAGAAAAGCATCAAGGACAATAAGACATTTGTTGTTGGTGGTGTATTTTTCTGTCTTGCAGTAACCTCTATTTCCAGATATTTGTTTCTTATAGCATCTGAGATTTTTAAGACACTGTATGAAGACTGAGCGATCAATCTACCACACCATCAGTAACCTTGTCACCTCTGTACAGTAACTTTTCCAGCGAGGTGAGCCAGGCCAGCATGTACGGACCTCCAAGCCAATCAGAAGCAGCCGATGCAGCAGCAGGAGGTGCAGTTCCCCCCACCTCTTCTTCGTCTTCGTCCTCCTCTCCTCCGTCATCCTCGACTTCGGCATTTTGCCCCAGCGTCTCCTCCTCCCGACACATTGTAGAACGTCAGCCCCGCATGCTCAACTTCAAGGTGGAGTACCGACAGCGCACTGTAGAGCTGGTACTGGAGGAAGGCAGTACAGTCGGTGAGCCCCACACACACTGATATACAATACAATGATCCATATAATGCTCAGCATATCACAATACCTTTTTGTGCAGAATGTAAGAATTTCCTATGCATTGATCTGTATAAATCTAATTTACAGGAGAAATCAAACAAATCCTTGAGACAGAGCTTGCTGTTCCAGTGTCCAAAATGCAGCTGAAGGGATGGAAGAGTGGAGATGTGTCTGACAGTGTGAGTTGATAGACCTTGAAATAAATGTTTGTCACAAAAATGCACATGTCAAAACAGAATAGAATAAAAAAAAAAAAAAAAACTAAAATATTAGTCTTTTATATTCTATTTCTCTTGTTTGTTTCTTTTACTTTGATGTCTTAACCCGAATGTGATCATTTTAAATGTAACATTTTAGCTCCATGTATCCTAACATTTACATTAGTCAGTGTGTATTGATTTTCTGCCTGTGTATGGTTAGGTGATTTATTTTAACTTGTTTTTTGGCATTTTTCAATCTTATTGTTTTTGTAATACTCATTTTGCCCACAAGAGGCTGAAGTACATCATAAACCCATGTTATAAATAGGAAATGCATTGTCCAAGAATTGATGTCTTTCAAGTCAGTTTAGATTGCTACATGCTCGCTAAACAAAATATACACAGATTGTGTGTTAGCAAGCTATTTAACATTACTGTCATGCCATGTGTTAAAGAGATAGTTCAGGTTTTTTGAAGTGGGGTCATATAAAATACATATCTATAGTCAGTCTGTTCCCTACCGTTATTGCCGATCAGCGCAGCCTCAGTTTGGAGAAGCAGAGAGGCTCTCCAGCCCAGATGCTCAGCTTTGTACTGCAGTGAACGGAGTCCAGATGCAAAGCGAATTTTAACCACCTAAAACAAGGCCCACCTAAAAAAATCTATATCAGTTCAAGTGTACGTTGTATAGAGAAAATTCACACCGCTTTACATCGCCGTCAGACCGCCCTTTCTTTTGGCACTACATTTTCTC
>OMLP01040296.1:0-15348 GCA_900302685.1 Spondyliosoma cantharus | reverse complement strand
AATGGGGTGTATGGTGGCAAGTTGAGTGCAATAAATCTATTATGGTCGGTGAACCAGTCCCGGACCAGAGCAGCCCGATGGATACTGACATTATCCCAGATGACAACAAACTGGGGCTGCTCTGGCCTCCTTCTTTGTCCTCTTCCTCGTCCTGCTGCTGCTCCTACTCGCCCTCTTCCCCTTTCTGCCTCCATGTTTCCAAAGTTGGCACAAAGGAGCTGAGTTCACATCAGGGGTATTTGTAGTGCTATGGCTTAGACTGACTGATCTACAATTAGATTTGAAATGTTTTCATGTGTGAGTCTGTGTGCGTTTCCAATTTTAGTTGTGTTTTGTATTTTAAATAGATGTGTTTTCCCAATGATTGCATGAGATTTCCTTTTTGAACAATGTGACTTATGCAAAAAACAGTGTGTAGTGTTTTGCAAGAAGTGTGTTGGAGAATTTCAAACACAGTGCAAGGCATATATTGTGTTTGCAGGGTCGGTGCGTTTGTTTAGGGCATGGTCACCAAAGTTAGAGGTTGTGATGCTTTGGGCATAGCAACCACTTGAGTGTTTAAGCATTAGGCAAAAACTGTAATGCTACTGACCGTGGGTGCAAAATCCAGCTGCTGACTCTCCGCTCTGCTATCACACAACGGATACTCTCTCTCTCTCTCTCTCTCTCTCTCTCTCTCTCTCTCTCTCTCTCAATATTGCTATAATATTGCGCAATATTGTGAAAACCTATATCACACACACACACACACACACACACACACACACACACACACAACACACACCACACACAATGGTACTGTGCTAGCACTAGAAGGGCCAGAATTCCAAAACCACTAGAACGGCCGTAAGCGGTCATTTCGACCGCTAGATTTTAAACTCTATAATCTCTCATGTAAATACCCAACTGAGTGATGAATGCATTCATTGTGTCATGATATTTAAAAAAAAAAAACGAAATAACACCAAAATGTACATTTTAACAAGTTAATTATACATTCATCAGTATTCATATCGTCGCACATAGTAAACCGTAATTATTGCATATATTTACACAATATTTTAATAGAAAAACTTTTAAAATGATAAGTAACTTATTTGATTATGAAGCATGTTTTTTTAAACACGCGGCAATAGCTCAGTCTGTAGGGACTTGGCTTACGAAAGCCGATGCTGCCCGACGATGCGGGTGGATCGCTATTGCGGAGGCATCTACCTAGAACATGTGAAATTATTGTACTGTGGAGAATTAGTGTGCGACTGTGTTTGTTCATCTGAGTGCGAGAGTGTGTGTGAGTGTGCGTGTGCTCTGGGTAACACCAGAGCAAGTGTGTCTGTGTTTAGTGAGGCAGTAGGGGTGAGCTGCCTTTTTCTTTGATTCTGTTTTCTCCTGTTTTGTTATTAGGTTAGGGAGTTTGGTTCAGCACTTGTCTTTGTCTTTTTGTTTTCTGTAGGGATTAGTAAGTTTCGTGCTCCAGAGTTTAGATCGGTGTTTTGTTTGTTATTTTAGGCCAGGGCTCACCCTGAAGCCACGCTTCATCACCTGTATATATATCGCACCTATCACTGTACATATTGCACCTGTTATAACTTGTATTTTCTCTTTACTTACACAGTGTTTGGGTGTCGGTTATTTATGTTGGGCTCGGCTCCCTAGACCGAGCGTAACACCAAGCTACATTGCTATTGTGCTACAATTGAGGGTTGGAGTGGAGGCTGAACCTCTGGGGGAATAGCATTGTACTTGCGCAGAGGCAACATACACTTCCGTGCCCAAAAAAGTGCATACTTCGAGTTTGTGCACGAGCAGGTTGATACTCATCTCTTGACCTTGAGCTTTACATGCTGTCTCAGTTCAATAGCCACAGCAGCTGCATGCTCTGAAGAAGGGCTGTATGCAGTCTCCATCTCCTCCACTAGGTGACTGTAATCCCACTGTGAGGACCGGGGATTTCTGTGGATGATCGCCCCTGCTGTACCAACCAGGCAGAACTTCAACTTGAAAGCCATCGTCTTCTTCTGACCAGTAATTACCTTCAGCTCTGTGCAGGAACTCTTTCCATGGGATGGTGCCATCGTACTGACCAAGACGTAAGGTGGGGACTCTTTCTCTGTGGTCGTAGTCTTCCTCATTCTCAGATGAAAACTGGTACTGGGCACGATGAAGCTGGCGTGCACGTGATTCGGCTGCTCGCATTTGGGGGGAGAGTCCTTTAACTGTATGGTCTGTATGTCCATGTTCCGGCAAATGTCCATAGTTAATGTGTTTTGGTGGGCAAGAGGGGTGCGAGCCTGGGCATGTGGAGCATGTGGAATAACAGGAGACGGGTGTGCTCTGGATGAAACTCCCCATGTGGGCAGGGGAAAAGGGGTTTGTCATGGTAGCAGGTGGTGGCATAGCTGCATTGTGCAGCTTTAACAGCGGGGCCTGAGTTTGGTGATTATGCAAACAGAAGCACAGATCTCTGCTCTCTATGTTGGCCACACTGTCTGGAAAGCAGTAACTGTCCATATTAGCACTGTTACGACCCCGGCTCTTGGGAAGCAACACAGGAGTCAAACAGCAATCAATGCAGCCAAAGTAACATTTATTGCACAACAAAAGACAAACCGTGGATTATTTGTGGTCAAGTGTGCCAAAAATGTAAAATGAAAGCCTATTATCTGAATGTCCATTCTAACACTAACACTCTGTTTGGTCAAATACCAAAAACTGGCTGCATACAGTGTGCCTACATTTACTTGTCTTATACACTGGTTGAGGACCAGCCATCTCTTGTGCATACAAATTATGACAGTTTTCCATCAGTAGAAGAAGTAGCAAGATTGTGTTAGCCTTTAAATCATATCATAAAACACTTGTATTAATCATTCTAGTCATCATTACAACGTGTCTGCATTTTGGAGACACTGATAAATGATGTCCTGAAGATGCACTGTATAAAAAAAAAAAAATGCGGTTGGCCCCTCTTTGGATTCTAGCAAAAACTAAATGAATGAATAAATGCATATGATTTAGGTCACATGCTGTGTCTTATACGTACAGTTTCAGATAAGATGCCTCCCTATCCATCATAAGTTAACCATTTATAGGAAGCCTGGTCATGGCTGAATGTGTTTGAGATTTTCCTTCCATATCCCTGTTCAAAACACAGATTAATACAATTTATAAATGAAGTGCTGCAAACTATGACAAAGATTGCCTTATTATCTTTTGTGGACACTAAAGAATAGAATAGAATAAAAGCCACGATTTTGCTTTTACTTTGTGCATTCAATGTTTCTAATGTAGGCATGGCTGAAATGTCCCAGAGGACACGATGAACTTGGTGTCCTGCAGCTGCGGTCTGTTTGTGTTTCTGCAGTTTAAACACAGTTCTTGATTGATGGATGGCCAAAAAAGAAAAGAAAATCAAAAGCACCTTAAATGTAATTGATTTACAGCGGTGACAAAAAGCCTGACATCAGATATTTTCTCCGTGCTTATCTTTTTGACAGTTTATCTAACGTATTTACCCAGAATTCCTCTGAAAGCAGAGGTAGCACTTAGACGTCACTGTGCTCGTGATTTGTGATTTAATGGCAATATACCGCTCAGGAGAAATCTGTTTGCATTTTCAGATAATCAATTTGACAGAGACTAAATGAACAGATTGATTTAAGCCAGTGCACAGCCAGACACTTCTGCACTGAGAAACTTCATCTATCAACGGGTACAATTGCTTTCTTTGGCATGTCGCAGGTAAGACGTACTCCATCACCTTCCACAGAGAGAGCAGTCACACTATCAACTGCAGGCCGGGGCGCCAACACCACACTGCCTGGTACTGGCTGGAAGTGCACATATTTGAGTCATTAATGAGCCCAGACAAAGATTAATATATCATATTCAACATGGAAAAGCATACATTCCAAAAACTCTGTTTTGTATGGTGAACCCCATAGACTGGGTAGATACAGGGCCTTTGATTCAGCAGTGTTTCAGCAGTTCTAGCGTTGAAAACCATGACATACGGAAAAGGAAAAACAAAACTGCAACAGGTGCAGCTTTGGAGAGGCGACCATGACCACTGAGCAGAAGCTGGAAGTAATTCAGACTGAGGAATTTGAGAAAACAAAACCCCTTTGACTGAATGCTGCTATTGACAATGCATTAAACATCAGTGGTTATAAATCTGATACTCTGAGAAGTGTTAGTATACTTTGTACTTTTACTTAAGTATTTGTTTAATACCAGTAGTGAGTAATATTTCAGTAATGTAACTTGAATACAGATTTTCAGTACTCTTTCCCACAGAAGCATATTGCTGCCAAACAAGGAAAAAAAACCCAAAACCCAATCATATTATAATGCAATCATTAATATTGTAATAACCTGAGACGTATCACATTAAAACATGATCATTTATATTGGAATAATGTGAACAGTATCATGTAAAAATGTTATCATTTATATCATAATAACATGAACAGTATCAAGTTAAAACGTGAAAATGTATTTCAAAAGAATATGATAATTCATATTGCTATTATGTCTCATTGACACGATTTGATGATGGTCAAATTCATGCTTGAGTTGACACATGCTGAGATTTTGCTTTTATTGCTTTTACATGGATGACACTGTGATAAGTTTGTGTACAGTTGGGAGGATTTTAAAATGCATGAGGCTGTAGAGAGGAAAGAATCAGTCCTCCTCCCTCTGGAGGTAGCATCGTTTCTCATTGATCAGCTGGAGGCACCATGGATATGCTACCCAGGACAGCTACTGATAGTCCTATCTTTGGACATGGAGTCTGGCTTTGATAGTCATCAATAATCAATAAAGATGATGACAACAACTCTGTTTTACTGTATATGAGCTAAATGCTCTATTTAACTAGAAAAAGGAGGAGCACTGCGACGCGTTTGCCTGCGTAAAGTGAAGTGCCGATCTCAGACTGCTGATTGGGCAGGCCAGGTCATAAGAACTACCATTCAGATTAATAGGGGGTGGTTTCTGGCTGGCACATAAAATAAAACATAACCTGCAGCGATCGTCCAGCATCAGGGCCCATCTTAGCATATCGCTGCCTTACAAGACATATTCGCCTACTGTGTCATTCCTAGTTTTAGACCCATGGTCTGGTGTGATAAGACACATTGCTGACGCATCTTGAGGCAACAGAAAGTGTTTTAACATGATACTTATCACATTATGAAGCTGCAGTCTGGAGTTTTAAGAAAACGGTGGACTGAATATTTTAATGACACAGCTCCCAGGTCCCTCCTTCTTCCTCTCTGCTGCTGCAGCCCTGCCTTCAAAGCCCCTCCCCACAGAGGAGCCTGCTGTGTGTCCCGGTCACTTGACAGGCACCTTTGCTAAATAGTAGCCATAAAGACAAAGCTAAACACCAGAGTTAGCATACAAGCTAACAAGCTAGACTTAGCAGCAAGCTACGTAGCTTGACTGCAACATCGTACGGCGATGTGCACTATTGCGAGTGTTACTATAACCGCCGCCCAGAGGCGGGGCTTCCATGGTGGCACAGGGGGCACCCGCCCCCCCTTTAATCTGATTGGCCACCCTGTGTGCCCCCCAAATGGTCATTGACTCGGGGTAATGTCAATCATTGCGCTAAAGCTCTTTACCAACGCTGTATGTTACGGAAGCAAAGCCAAAACCGTGTGTGACTAGACTGTGTTAAGAACTCATGAAGGCTTTTATTTTGGAAAAAAGACAAAGGAAGTGGCTCCGCAGCTGCGCTAATGAACTCGTGTAACTTCACCAGTCACGGGCTTCTTTGAACGTGATGCTCCCAGGTGCACCGATTTATGGTAAGAACAGAACTCTACAGGTTCTTTAAGACTGTCACAACAATGTTTTGCCAACTTCTGTTCCATTTGGGTCTAATTTGGTTCAGGTTGCATGGGAAACTGTTCTTGTGTGCTTTACTTTAGTTAGCTCTCCATCTGGATAAACGTTAACATCTCTCCTCCTGCATGGTCTCTGCAGCCCACCGACTGGTAACACGGCGCTCCTACAGGCTGTTCAGGTTCAGCTCCTGTAGTTACGTAACCAAAGGTGTCATTTTCATAGGTCGACCTCCTCTGCACGGTGATAGGAGACATCCGACAGGGGGGTGTTCATCCCCGAGGTGAAGTTTGGTGTGTCCAGCGGTGAGATAGCAGTGTTTAGCAATGTCGTCGCTCAGAGCTAGACACGCAAATTGCTCTGTTGTTGGTTGTAAAAATCACAGGTAAGTGTCGCCACGGATTGATAGTATTTACAGTTGCCTACGAGTATGGTGAAGTCAGCTGGAAACTGGCTAACTAGTTAGCTCTGCTTCGGCCCGCTATGCAATGGCGTTTGAAGAGAGTTTCATGTTGACAATATTATGAGGGAGATTGGTTGTCACAGTAAAAAAGTCTGGAAACATGTGCAGACTGGAGACAGAGACGATGCAAACAGTGTCCAAGAGTTTGGCGACTGTGTTGGAGACGAACTCAGCTTTCGCTAGCTGTTAGCCATTAACGAGCTCATTAGCATTTAAAGGTGCAGGCACAGAAACAGCTGCTCTCAGCAGAGCTCAGCAGAGCTCATTTGAGCCACTTTTAGACAGCTGAAATTCAGAACCACGGATGGGTTTAGGGCAATGCATATTGAATACAGTGTTATTGGACCTTTGACAGCTGTGTGAAATTGATGAAATACAGTATAATATGGGACCTTTAAAGGGTTAGGTCACTCCCCTCTGGCTACCATAGATGCAATACATATTAAGGACAGCAGGGAGAAATTCAAACATACATATCCATAAATGATATCAAAATAATAAAGTAAATACTCTTACAGCTGTCAAGGTAATTAATCAAGCAATAATATCATTCAAACATAATAGGATTAATGAGAATAAAGTAGAATGGCTCTAACAGTTAGGGTTTGGGTAGTCACTCTTCACAGCATACACACAGCCACCTTTTGGACGCAGAAGGAGGCCAGATCAACTTGTGACTGCAGTGTCTGTTCACCATGTCTGTACTGTGATGGTTTTATAACACAAATAAGCAGATGTTCGAAACATTTTACCCTAAAATGTAATCAATTTATGTTAGTGTCTCTAACATAATTTTGTAGGCCACATTAAATGTGTCGGAATGACAACAGTATCATTGAGCCAACTGTTGCCCAAAGGATGCAGCAACTGGACAATACCAAAATCAATGAAAATAGCCCCAGTTATAGAACTTTATTGTCTTCAATATAATAATAATAAAAATAATGATAATAATAATAATAATAATAATAATAATACATTTAAATTATATAGCACCTTTCAGGGTTAGGGTTAGTCAAGGACACTTAACAAATAGAATATAGAATAACATATATACACAATATAGAAGATTACTACCAAGAAAGTCCATACATAAGGAGGCCTAGCTCAAGATGACTCATACAAAAAATACAAATGTTTAACAAAACGTTATTTGTAAAACAAGTTTAAAAATGATCAGTTCCCTAAAACATACAATATTATGACCAGATATATTAACACCAAAATATTTCATCCATATGTGATTGCTGAGAAACCCATCAAAATGACACGGGCATTAGTATGGCTTTGTTGGTCACCCGAATAGGCCTCATCGCAAAGGGTAGTCTGGATACATCAGTCTAAGCCTGTTCCAATCATCTTGTTAGCAACCAACTGTGAAAAAACAAATATAAGGCTATGCAGATATGGCATCTGTGTTGGAAGCAGAGGTGCCAAGTAAAGAAGTAAAAATAATTAAGTAGATTTTTCAGGGATCTGTACTTTACTTGAGTATTTATTTTTCTGACGACTTCTTACTTTTACTCCTTGCAATTTTGTACTTTCTACTTTCTACTCCTTACATTGTCAAAACAGGCTCGTTACTTGTTCAACCTCCGTGGACGACGACACGACGTATAAGTAGTAACTACCTAGAGAGGGAAAGTCAACCACGGAGAGAAGGCGCCGTGAGTTCCAGGTTATGTTAGAGAGAAAACGTGCAGCAGCGACATGGAGGAAGAAAGTGAACCAGTGAACGACGATGCATCATATTCGGAGAAGCAAGACATTCCCCATCCATGGCCTTATTTAAGAGCACTGTTTGAGGTTGTCGGCTCCAAGAATGATTCATAACAAATGCGTTGTGTCCTGTGCCGACCTAAAAACCACGAGCTTCTGGCGTTGAAGAACTCTCCGTCAAATCTGAATAAACACATACAGGTAAGGTGTATTTTCAGTTGTTATCATTAGCTCATTTAGCATTTCTTGTAGGCCAGTTTACAACGTTAGAAGTGCTATGGGAACACATTGTTTTGATAGTATAGAGCTAACACTAGCTAGCACTTGGTTTAAAAAAAACAACAACCCAATAATCCTCAATTAATAGCTGTTTTGCCACTGTTGTGAGACTTTACTCTTCAGGGCTATCTGCCAGAAAGCCCCTCTTGGGTAGGTTTAGGGGTTGAATGGTGATTTGGGTTAAAATAAATACATTTTCTGTCAGAAAAGGCTTTTATGGCGAAAGGTCTGAAGGCTAATGTCCCCTGTGTCCCCGTAGTAGTTAGTCATCTACGTCAACTCGCCACAAAGACAGCGTTAAACAATTATATAACAATTATGTCAGGTGAACCACTTTTCCCTTATCTTTGTGTATGGCTGTGTCTAGAGAAAGCACGTGAGTCACTTGGAGAGATAACAAAACCTCACTGCACCTACTTTGAAGAGGAAGTCGACCTCAGATGACCCATCCAAGCAGCACAAACTGTGGGAAACCAAGCTAGAGTCCTACCTGGCCTGCCCAGATGATACCATGGATGTCCTGAAATCTTTCCCAGCAGTCTGAAACTTGTCACTGAAGCTTAACACACCTCTACCTGCCTCAGCTGCCTGCCAGAGGCTTTTTAGCACTGCAGCAGGACTGATTTTTGGACCCAAAAGGGCACGCCTTGATTCAAATAAGTTTGAGAACCTGCTTCTGCTGAGGCTAAATAAAAGATTTTGGGATTCCTGTAGAGATGAGTGAATATCTCATAAAGAAAAACAACTTCCATGTTGATCATAGTGTTTTAAGTTCTGTTGCTGAAATGGAAAACTGATTTGCACATTGGCGTTAAGTAAGCCTGTCAAAACTTGGCTAGTTTTTCTATATAAAGTGTTAAAACATACACATTCTGTTAAAAGTAATATGTTAAGTATAGTATTGAGAGTACCAAAGCTGATATAAAGCTGAATTATCTAGGTCCTCATGCAGGACCTCCGGTCAATTCAGTCTTGATTATTCTGTCTGAAATTTAACTTGCAGCAAACAGACTGTGTCCAGTGATTTATTTTTTCTCTGTAACAGAATTGTGCAGGTTGTTAATAAAAGAAAAAAAAATCCTATTTTGTGTGCCAAGAACTTTTCATTTTGTCGAGTTATCAAAAGAGGTATTGTGTATCATTGATGGCAAAAAATCATTTTATGTTTTACTTTTGCACTTAAGTACATTTCAGAGCCTGTACTTTCTTACTTTTACTTGAGTAAAGGAGCTTAATCAGTACTTCTACTTTTACTAGAGTCATTTTTTACACAAGCATCTATACTTCTACTTAAGTACCAAATGTGAGTACTTTTGCCACCTCTGGTTGGAAGTAGGGAGCTTACTCAGTGAGTGTGATAAAACAAAAAAAAATTATGGATCAGACAATCTAGAAAGAGATTATGGACTAAAAAGTCCATGGTATACTTCCAGGGGGCCTCACAAATCACAAGAGGTATACGATCAAAAGAAGAGCGTCATCATATGTGGTCAAGGGTAAGTATTGAACGGATCTACCATGTCACAAACTGGGCCACACAGCCATGACAAAAAAGGGAGCACACAACAAAGTCATTCGATTTCGCTCCTTGAGCAACTGGGATAGGCTCCAGTAATCCCCCTGAAAAAGGGGGCAACATCCCCGTGACCCCATGAGGGAAAAGCGAAAAAGGGAACGGAACGGAACAACAAAGTCAATTAACAAATGACTTATTAGTACAAATAATGATATAAGAGATAACGTAAACTAATAGTGGGATGTGTAATCAGTAAGTTAAGTAGTGTAGGGGTATGCATGAGTGAAAGAATGTGTACATGTGCAGCGTTGTATGGTGCAGCAACACAAACCAAAAACAGCAACCAAAAGCCAGGATGATGTGTCAGAGAGGAGAGAGACAGCAGCTGAACCCACAGAGGCCAGGTGTTGCCAGTGTTGCTAACGAACCCAGGAGCCGCCACTCTACTGCCACGCCCACCTGCAAGGAAAGCAGCCGCACAAACAAAACAGGCAGACAGGGTCGTCACAACCATCAGTTACAATAAGTACATTTGTTGTGTTGTATTAAGACTAAAATGGTGTAATGATGTTTTTGTCCAGATAGCTGTCTTCACAACATATGTAGGAGAAGACAGGACAAATCTGAGCACCTGGCTACAGTGGTTACTTCAGCCGCAGAGGCAGACCTTATTTTTAAGGAACTGCACTGCAGTCCACTGGGCTCCCTCTGTGGAGTTGACAAAACCCACCATGCCATAATCAGTCAGTAATACTGGCCTGGAATGGAGGCTGATATTCGCAAGTGGGTAAGTAAGTGGGGTCACCCAAATTTGCAAGTGATTTTTTTTTTACATTAAGGCCTACTTGACAAAACAATCTTTCAAGTTGAAGCAATAATACATTGGATTTAATTAAACAGTCAACAGTCAGTTTCTTTTTGAAACCAAAGGCATATGATCCACAATTATTTGAATATTTTTGGCTTTAGGTTGCCCAGTGACCAGACTGCCAGGCCAAGCGGTCCAGTCTCAAACAAAAGATACAGTACAACCCAATACAAGTGAGGTTTCTTGTGCAACTGACTCTCACATGCAGAAAAATGTGCTTACCAACTACTTCTTGTACAGATGTCTAATTATCCTATGCCGTTTTCAAGTTTCAGATCCTTTGGAACTTGTGGGGATGGACCTAATGAGGTTGGCTGTTACAGAGGATGGTAATCAATAGATTTGTGTAATGGTTGATTATTTCACGAAGTGGGCAGAGGCTTACCCTCAGAGTAAGTCTGCAGTGGAGGTGACCAAGTGTATTCTTGATTTTGTATACAGATTTGGTGCACCTCAGAGTCTGCTTACAGATCAGGGCACAGAGTTCAAAAAACAGGTAAAAATATGAGAAACATTTATATCTCACTCAGGTATACAGTAAATGCTGAATTATTTTCAAAATTGAATTTAAGTTTAAGTTTTATTTAAATTTAATCTCAGACTGTGTGAATCCCTGTGGATTCAGCGGAGCTTCTGTGCCCCATATCCCCCTCAAACTCCCCTCATGGGCAACATTCAGAGGTAAGATGCACATGGTCATACTGGTAGGTAATCATACACCAACGACAAATGGTATAGACTGAATTGGTGAGATAAAATGGCTGCTGTTTCGTTGACCAATATGCACAATTGTCAGGTCCCTAAACAAGCTGGCTCATAAGCGGCCCAAAACGTGGGACCAGTTCCTCCAGGCCACAATGTTTGGCCTGAGATCCAAAAACCATCTGACCACCAAGTACAGCCCATACTTTTTGATGTTTGGTAAGGAGGCCAGGTATCCATCAGAGGTACCACAAGAGTTTGAGGTAAGTATGTATTAGTTTGTTTCATATTTATGAAGTCAAGGGATTGTGGTAATAACTTGGATAAATGGCTCGGAATGTAATGCCACTTGGCATTTTTATATTTTAGGTGACAACAGAGAAAGTGGAGGAACTGGTCCAGAGGGAGGAGGTTTGCCAGAGCCTTGGAAACCATCCTGACACATATAAACGTGTCAGAGAACACATTCTAAAGAGCCAACAAAAAATCTCCAAATGGAAACTGTCCCAAGGCCAGGATGACAATTTCGAGATAGGAGATGTTGTCCTGAAGATGAATATCTGTGAGCAACGGCGGAAAGTGGGTAAAATAGCCACGGATATGCTGGGGCCCTTTACTATAACAGGGATTAAGGGGAAACATGGTAGTCTGGCCAGTAAAAACACCAAATGTATGGCGAACCTGGACCAGCTGACGCATTACAATGAGCCAGAGGAGAGAATACCAGCAAACCTCCTAAAAGGTAGCGGCTGTCCTCTGGCTTGCCCCCCAATACAACCGGCTTGATGTATTAGAGTGGGATATATTGATTGGGGCCGTCTGCAAGAACCGTCATTGGACATTGGTTGTACGTTCATTTTGATGAGCGCCACTTATGCAACTATATACACAAGTCAATTCTAGTGCATTGAGGTATCCAATCTGTAAAAAGCCATGTATCCAAAGGAGAGACGTTCCGTCTTTGTGGACCGATTTGGAGCCACTCCAACTCAAATAAAACAGTGCAGGGATTCAACAAGGTCAGTAAATGAGGATTTATTGTGCATTTAATTTAAGTATGTTATGTTAAATGTTTTCTGATGTGCAAGTAACAAACATAACAGTTTTCTCCCTTTTTGCCTTAGGGCCTTCATGCGGAGGAAAAACCTAATTTTGTCTCGGTCGACATGCAACACGCAGTCCTGCATCCGCGCCAGCAGTATTCCACATCATGTGGAGTGATCATTTGCAAAGTAAGATTATGTACCCTATGAAGCATTTTAAATGTGTGAACTGAGTCGCACTGACAGTAACCTGTGCTTTAAGATTGCAGAGCTACTGCTGAAAAAAGAACAGATACTTTTTCCAGTGGATGAGGTGGGAATAGACCACCTAAGAAAGGAATTGGCCCCCCTTGCGCTAATGGACGACTCCACTTCAATCTATTTATCAGGCTAGCTGAAATCTGCATACTACGGTGGCCGACAAGGGCAAACGCGCAGCAACGGCCAAACGCTGCAAATACATAAACGATGCTCAACAAAAGACACACATGCAACAACAAAATGATGCAACGAAAAAATGCTGCAAACAAAGAAATGATGCAAAACCAAAACGACACAAATCCCAAAACACATGCAATAGAGAAATGCTGCATATTGAGTCCGCACAATGGAAGTGTCCGCACAACGGAAGTTACTGTATGGACCGATCTGTACATCGTACCTGACGAGAGGACAAGAGTTGAGTAACAACTCTAACAACTTCTAGAGAGGCGACATAAAAAGGTATGTGGTTTAAACATTTGGTTGTAATCCTTTACAATAATATAACAGTAACAGTTCAAAAAGATTAACAGATTTACGTAGGCCTAAAGGCAGGAACACACCGGGCCAACCGTTGGACATCTGAAGCGTTTGGACGAGGTCGAGAACAAATCTGTTCGGTGTGTACAGCTGCGTTGGAGGCTTTCGGAGCCGCGCGGACACAGTCTGATCCGACTGAACATGCGAAGTCTGAGGAGGCTGGCATTCGACCGTCTGAGCCATTGGATACTGTGATTGGCGGTGTACTAGCGAATCAGCGCGGTGTGTGGGCGGGAGGAAGTGACGATGGTAAACAAACCACATAAACAGAGATGGCGCAGAGTACAGACTACACTTTGTCGTTGCATCGCATTTTTGTCTATGTCTGCACATTTCTGGAAGCAATGGCTACATGGAGCGAAGGGATGGAGGAGCAGCTGATTGCACTGGTGGAGGAGAGACCACCGTTGTAAAACATAACGCTACAGTGCTATTCCAACTGGAATAAGAAGGATCAACTGTGAGGGGGCGAGCATGTTGAGCTGTATGTCTTCGGAGCCTGAGTTGGACATCCCGCTGGCTGGCTCCCCGATTACAGAGTCGACCATCTGTGAGCGCACTTTAACAGATGTTTTTTGGTCCACCTCAAGTGGTACTGACCAAAGCCAGTCTCAGCCGGTGTGCCCATGAAAGATGAGGTGCTCATGCAATACACCTGCGAAAGTCTGCAGAAGACAGTACCTGATGACCGCATTTCGCTGTGCTGCAAGCGCATAGATGTCCGGATGCGCATGCTCCCGAAGGATCGGCTTGCCCAGTTTGAGTACGATATAGACACCCTGCTACAAGTATTCACAACTGGAAATCTGACTGAAAGGACATAATGTCCTCTATTTGTGCCCTTTCCCTTTTTAACACACTTTACATTTAAACACTTTTTTATTCACTGCTCTTGTACACATGGTACGACACTTAGATTAATAAATACTTGTGATAAACTGTTGTCTTCTTGTCTCCTTTGTTCTATATTTGTACTCAGGCTATATGCAGGGGTGTAGTGGTAAAGTAAGATGTAAGAAAAATATGAATTTGGTGGTCAGGGATATATTGCACTGATGTTTGAACAAGACATTCAGAACATGTCTAATAATAACCAGTACTATTGAATGGTCCTGGAGTGCTCTATTGTACACATAAGTGATGTAGTATTATTTTGTCATGTTAGAAGTTACATTTTTTTTACATTATTAGGAGAATATTGATAGGTGGGTAAACTCTGTTTACTTGCTAAATGGAGATAGTCTTTTCAGGCTACACTTTGCATCTGAATAAAGCCTC
This sequence comes from Spondyliosoma cantharus, assembly GCA_900302685.1. Lineage (NCBI taxonomy): Eukaryota > Metazoa > Chordata > Actinopteri > Spariformes > Sparidae > Spondyliosoma > Spondyliosoma cantharus. The sequence goes on along the minus strand of OMLP01040296.1, from coordinate 826 downwards.
ATCTGGGTTGTCACAGACGGTGATAAATACTACTTTTGAACATCGGCTACATCTGTCTGCAGTCTCTTTCTCTCATGTAAAAGGGCTATATAGCTCTCATCTGGCATCTGAATGAAGGCCAATTGGTGTTGTCTATGTGATGTGCTACGTTTACATTTCTATGAAGTGAACACTTGAAGGTTTAAGGATGGCCGTCTGGTCCATTTTTGGAAAAGCGATCCTTACCATTGTCTTCCTGTACAGGTGATAATGTGTATGCTGGATTTGAACATCGGCTACATCTGTCTGCAGTCTCTTAAAGGGCTATATAGCTCTCATTTGGCATATAAATGAAGGCCAATTGGTGTTGTCTATGTGACGTGCTACGTTTACATTTCTATGACGTGAGTCTATGACACTTAATAATAATAACAATAATAATACATTTATTTTATATAGCACTTTTTCCGGTACTCAAAGACACTTTACAGTTTAAAACAGAAGTATAAAAACAACACACTTAAAATAGAAAGAAAAGAAACAAGTTATACATTAAAAGTGATTTTAAAAAGGTGAGTTTTGGTGAGTGTTTTGAAAGTATTGAGTTCTGTGCAGTCTCTGACGTGTTTGGGGAGGGTGTTCCAGAGGGAGGGGGCAGCAACTGAGAAGGCTCTGTCACCCCAGGTTTGGTGCTTGGTTCTGTGAGGTGGAGTGAGGAAATTTGCATCGGAGGAACGGAGGGTGCGGGACGGGTTATGGCGGTGGAGCAGATCGGTAAGGTAGGGGGGTGCCTGGTTGTGGAGGGCTTTGTGAGTGAGGAGGAGTATTTTGAATTGAATCCGTTGAA
>OMLP01040294.1:26362-44668 GCA_900302685.1 Spondyliosoma cantharus | reverse complement strand
TTGTGGTTCCTCAGTTGGACATACTGTTGTCTGTCAGTGAGGTATGATGAGAACCAAGCAAGTACCACGCCAGTGATCCCAATGTCAGCCAGACGCTCCAGGAGTAGTGGGTGGGAAATGGTGCCAAAGGCAGCCATGAGGACGAGGATGGTAAGTAATCCAGAGTCAGCTGCACAGAGGAGGTCATTTGTGATTTTAACCTAGGCTGATTCAGTATTGTGTTTAGGGCGGAAACCAGATTGGAAGGGTTCATGGAGGTCGTTTGAGTCAAGGTGGGACTGAAGTTGAACAGCAACCACCCTCTCAAGGGTTTTAGAAATGAAGGGAAGGTTGAAGATGGGCCTGTAATGGTTAACTTGGTGAGTTAAGTTTTTTGCCGGTAACAGACGCTGTTTTTCGGGCAGAAATGTGAGGAAGAGGCGGAAGGACAGACAGGAGGACAGGCATTTCTCTGTGTACAGCTGTGGTATTTTTTTCCTCATATAAGTTGCCAAAGACAGTTACAGTTACTACGTTACTTTTGTTTGGTCCTGTAACATTGCTTTGTGGGACATTTCTCTTTATTTAGTTGAGTGAAGGACCTGTGCAGTTGTCAGACTGTCCGATCAACACGCCCTCAATACACGCTGCCGCCTTATGCATTCACACTGGTTCGGTTCGCCAATACGGCACCTCTGAGGTGGATCAGTGCTGGAGCGAAATTCCCCCCCCCTGCCGCCGCCTCCTCTGTGTGAAAGTCTCCGAGGAGGAGGCAGAGAATTGGCGCAGGATCCCCGCATTCAAACGGCAGTGTGAATGGGGCTACTGATTCATGCAATGTTTTATACATAAATGAATAAATATATAATTAATGTTCAACATATTCAAAACCACCTAATATACTAACAAGATTATCAGGTAAAATAAAGAATATTATTATGATATAGAGAGAACGTTAAAATGCACAGTCAGGTCCCAGATCTGTCAGGTCAGACGCCTTAAAGCACCTTGTTCTGCATCTTTCCTCCTGGACTTTTTCATATCGATCGAGATGTGCTCAGATCAAAGGAAGCTGTCATATCAGATCAGCCATCTGTGATGAACACCCACAATGTCTCATCTACGGCCACAGCCGTCAGCCAGTTACTGAGGCTGCTGCAGCGTGGACACAAAGTTGTTAATTAGCAGTGGAAAAGCTGAAATACTGTTCTCATATGTAGTCCAGTTGAATTTGTACACAAACAATGTATATGTGATGTCATGATGTGATGGCAGCAATCCTTTTGTTGCATTCACATATAGAAAGCAATTCAGAAGAGAAAAAGAAGTCCAAATTAGTCTAACCTCAGGTGAAACCAAAAGAAAAACTTTGAGCATTAGATCACATCTGTGTCATGTGTGGAAAGTTTATTTAAAAGTCTACATCACAGCAGGAATGTAAAATAGGGAGGCACTGATTTTAAAGTTCATGGCCAGTACGATCCCAATGTTATGATTTCTTTTTTTGAAAGGTAACTGCGTCAAAGCCTTTTGGTCCCCTATACAAATCTTTGACATTCTTAGATGCTTCCATAGCCTTACAAACTCATGGCAGGGATATCTCCAGCCAGTATCTCATGAATGTTCCAGCACAAAAATTGATGTGACACAATAGAAAAACATCAGCCGTTGCTGATTACCCTAACATTCAGCAAGATAATCTTAATGGATGAACACTGCTTTTATGATTTTCAAAGCGTGCATTCAGTTTCTAGAAGTAAAAAGCTTATGTTAGGTTATAAAGAGACTACATCAGCCTCTCGCTACACAGTTAGTATAAATGTTTTCAACTGAACAAGTTGTAAAGTTAGAATAGCTTGTAACTAAAGTCGGCCTGTAAAGGTGGACTAGTGAGTAGATGAGTCCCCCTGTTCGCTGTGATGACGTTTAATGTCCCCGACAACCGCTGTAGTCTCATTTAGACACTTGTCAGCACCCGCCGTTTTTAAGGCACCTAAGAGCTTTATAATCAAATTGTGGGACATTTCATGATCATGATCATCTACGACATAATGTGTAAATATGTTCAGCCTGTCGTAACCAGAGACCTTATTTCAGGCATGAAAACCAATTAATAAAAACTCATAGACTTTGAGACAAGGAAACTGGATGTGCAAAAATGCCAACTGATTTTTCCAGGTTTTAGTACTACAGACTACTCCACTCTATAGGCTGATAACAGTCAACAAGGCGAATATTGAATACCGATGGTCAGCTGATAAATTGGTGCATCCCTATGAATTCATAGAAACATTGGATTTCTTGGACTCAGGTCTGATAAACTGGTCCTGCTTCAGCATCAACCTCAGACTCGAAGAAGTTGTGCTCGGGGTCAGCGCTGGCCGAGCTTCTGTGTATTCAGACGGTAACTGTGTGCCAACTAACTGACAGCGTTGTTGTAGAGGGAAGGCTGAAGCTTCTCACTCACGCGGTGGGCTTTCTTTTCCACTCCGGTTACAAATCAATCTCTGTCCTTGATCAGTAAATTACTGCCCTTCACACTCCCAGCCGAGCACAGCTTCATTATGTACTCTTTGTCAGCGTCTCCCTCACTCTCTTTACTCTGACTGCCTCACTCTCCGTTTGTCGGCTGTTCTCCCTCTCTTTCATCAATCCTTTCCCGTCAAATGTTTTCCTTTTCTCTGCCTTTTACTTTTTGTCCCTATGAGGCTCTCTTGCTTTTTCTTTCTTTCTTTCATAATGTTCTTCCTTCCATTTACCCTGATGTCTCTCGCGTTCTCTATTTTTCTGTCTTCTTCACTTTGCTATTTTGTCACTCTGTCTTTTTCCTCTTAGAATAACTCCATAGGTGCAAAATGCACCAGGACAAAATGAAGCAAGACTTCCTGGAAGAAGGCATTGTTGTGAACTGTAGTAACTTCATCAGAATTACGAACGCCACTGAAGCAGTGTGTCACAGAAGGTTGAAAGCTAATTACCAGCATTTATCAGCTGTAAAAGTGTTCTGGCAATTAGCAATTTGATATGCAAGTTTTTTCAAAGCAGCACAAAACAAGGTCAAATCATCTGTACCCAAACTGCAGGATTGTCAGTCCAAATAATGTCGAAAAAGTATTCAGTTTGTGATCGTAAAAATTAGCAGCAGCACAAACTGTGGTCTGTCAAAAGTGTTGGTTAGGTCATTGATTCATTTAAAGGCACTTTTTGTTTTGGTTATTTTCCATAAGACATGCCTTTATTTATGTTTTTGTTGTTTCCTTTCTGGCTGGTTTGAAGTGGTTGGACTTGATTGGACAAATGATACGTTATTAGACAGTTCACAATATTAATTAAAATGTATTGACATTTCTTTTCAACTTAAACTCTAATGGATTTATCTGCTGAGCAAAAATGACAAAAATTCATGGACGGTCCCAAAGAACAAGCCATTTGAAGGGGTCGTATTGGGCTTAGTCTGACTTACCGGATGGAGACTGTTAGTATAAAGCTTTGCTGTTTAAAAAGTGGTGTAGTCCCACAAATCAGTTAGCATATCTGCACATCTGTTTCCCTCGTTTCAAAGTCTGCGAGTTTTTTTAATCAGTTTTCGGTTAAATGCCTGAGTGTCCCACAATTTGATTATAATGCTCTTCCAAGACTCAGCTACTCACTAGTCCATCTCTACAGTTAATTAATTAGTACTGTTAATTGTGTGTCCAAAAAAAATCAACATTAAAAGGAATTTGCTTTAATGCAATATTGTTGCGTTAACTTTGATAAGCCCTAATTTAAAGACATTCAAACAAGCCAGAGCATTTATTTCTCCTATTCCAGAATGAGTATTGGTCCCGCCAGACCTTTCTCCAGCACTGTCACAATGCTGACTATGCAAGTCTATGAAAAGTTGAATTAGCTGTTTTTCTCTCCATAATATTTGCAAAAGTTGGATATCTTTTAATTTTGAACAGTCGGTTGGACAAAACAAGACATTTGAAAGCTTTGACTTGGGGTCTTTTGTAACATTTTAGAGACCAGAAAAATAAATAATAGATGAGTCTGCAGAAATATCCAGTGAAAGTAGTTGTATTTGAATAAAACTGCCTATTATTCAACAATGGTTTAGTTACTTTTAAGTTAAAATCCGACTTCTCATCCATCTTCATTCTTGTATTTTTCTCCACTTGCGAAACTTTCAGCTCCGCTCTGCCTCCTTCAGCAGCAGGCTGTCTGCCCGCCTGTGACCCAGTCAGAGCAGTAACGAGCGCCACGTCCAATCAAATGGACGATTAAATCCCATTCAGGGCGCAGCTTTTTAATCTCAGTGCAGCTGATGTTATCTGGGTCATGGTGCTTCAGGCTCCCGTGCTGCATACTGATCCCAGAGATGTCTCCTTAACACAGCCCTGTTCCTCGTCCACCTCTGTGCAGAAGACTTTTCATAATTCCAAATCCCACCTGTGGTGATTAACGAGGTTCCAGGTCTAGGTTGTTTCTCTTGAGACACCATTTTGAAGCGTCCCTACAAGGAGTGCCTTAGATAAAAAATGTTGAGAGTCTTATTATAGTCCTTAGTGATGGGTGGTATACCAGTTCACAGCGAATACCGGTGTATTCAATTACACAACGTTCGGAAAGCTAAGCTGCGCGACACTGTTTCAGATCGGATCCTTTTCAATGTTGCGCTGCTAAACAGGCATGGTGCGACTGCAAGGGTAAACAGTAGTGCTCTGGTGTTATGTTACGGTGAAGATGGATAGGATAGACATTGCAGGTCATGACTTCGTCCACGGACGTCAAGATGAGCAACTGGAAAGCCGCTGAAATCCAGGAGATGCTAGCATCTCCTCTGTCTCTGTAGCTGACAGCTAGCTTGTTGTAGCGGCAAGCTAACGCTCGCTACTTTCAAATTTAAAGCCCCCCGCTAAGAACCCAGTTCTGAACTCCAATGGGGTGCAATGCAAAGCTCTTATTTTGAAGACAAATTCGACCTGCTTCCTGTTAGCTGTCTATTGCTTGAGGCAGCTAACGGAGGGGACGAGGCGCTCTGCCGCACGCTTCTTTCAATAGCGGGGGTTTAACATCAGCGTGTGTTTGACTGAGGAGGCGAGAAATAAATATATCAAGTGTCTCCGCATTTCTTGCATTTTCTTTACATATGTTGTACGTCACTGTTCACACCCAACTTCACGTCACATGTCGTCTTTTTGGGAAAGAAGGAATGAGAAACTGGTTGAGAGAAGAAAATTACACCTCCCTTATAGGTAGACAGAGTGCTGCCTTTACCTTGCAGCAAATGTGCCACCTTTTCTATGTAAAAAGGGCTAGTAGTTCCTCTCTCAACCAGTAGAAAATGCTGTGAACACCTGATTATGCATGAAAAAAAAAAATACCGTCATATACCGTGAAACCGTAGGAATTTTTAAAAACACTGTGATATACATTTTTGGTCATACCGCCCAGCTCTATGTACACTGCCTCCAAAGATCTCATTTTGCCTTCGAATCACAATAATGAGAGTTTGCGTGATGACAGTTTAATTTCTATGATCTACATAAAGATGGAATGATGGAATTTCACCATGACATGTCTGACCCTGATAATTGTTTCATTCTATAGATGTTCAAACATTTAACTCTGAGTCATCCACTCGTTGTTTCACTTTAATTTGTTTCAACTAATGTTAATTTAACTCCCAACTACTTCTCTAGTAAGTAATGTGATAGATTTTCAACAAAATAATTCCAAACCAAGGTCCAGCATGCTTTTTCTAGTGATTTCAACCAGAGGTCAGCGCCGATAGGCTCTTTTAACTGTTCTTATCGGCTGGACTTGGCTGCAATACTTGTCAGTAGCTGCGCAGCCTCAACTGACCACATGGGGGAGTACGTCACCATTTTAAATGGAAGATACTCTTACGTCAATCATCATCATTTTAGGGCCACTTCTACTGTAAATATCTATGTCCTCTTAATCTCCCTCTCACTCTTAATCTAAAGTAAACACAAAGTAATTCTCCTCTCCATTAGGGTGGGAATTTCGAGGCGGCCATGACATTGTTAACACACAAATGACGACTCTGTACTACCGTAGTAAGGCAGACAACGAGCTACAACTCTATGGTAAGCCGTCTGAGACAAGGACGCAGGGACCGTCTACAAAGTGCAACAGCGAAGAGAGATACTACAAAAAATATTTAATAACTTCACTAATACTCACTGTAGTGTCACCAAAATCACTCCACACATCAATGGTCTCTTGCTGGTTATTATACAACTGTTTGGAAAAAATGTGCTTTGGCATAATTTGGGGGAATTTCTGGATATTTATCTGGGAGAAATATTCAATAACTAATATTCAGTGTAGTGTCACCAAAATCACCTAATCCTAACCCTACTTTAAAAAAAACTGTTTTCTAATGTAACATTAACTTGATATTGGTATTAATTAATGTTTTAATACAAAATCCAAGTGAAGGCCAAATGGCCTTGCCCCTAAAATGACGAAATTCCAACCCTGCTCTCCATGAAATAACTTCTACCCATTACTCCGGCGATAGGGTTAGAAAATATGGGCTAATGTTAAACCCTTTGTGGTCCCGGGGTAATGTTAAATGTTGGAACAGCTGATTTTCACACTGAGCCTGACCAGTGTGGCATTTAATTTATATCTAGTCTCACATAGCAAACCATACCAGACCTCTCTCATCTGAACAGTGTGCAGTTTAACGAGTTGCGATTATATAACGCGACACCATCACCTTGTTCATGATAGGGACTGGGCACTGCCAGGCCGGCAGGAACAGAAACCATTCTGTCAACGTTGTGTTACTTAATGCCGTACTTACCAATGTGGCCTTCTCTCTTCCAAATAATCCCGGCATGTTACTATCCATCCATTCATGAAATTAAATCACACACTTACCTCGGGAATATGCCCAAACATTAATGGTTTGTAAGAGTAACATTTAACAATGTAACAGGACGAGCAACAGTAGTCCTGGCCAGTTCAGCCACAGAACAGCTGATTGTTCATTGTTAATAGAACACATTCCAACGATGTAATCCACTAAATCCACATCTTGTGTCTTGATATCAGACAGACAGCTGCTGCTGCTGCTGCTAGCTTTTCAAATTAAAGACAGTGTCCTGCACATCTCTAAAGTTACTTGTTTTAGTAACTTTCCAAAGCCTGAGCATCACTGTAACTTTTCCCTGAGAGGCTGGGAGAGAGAGAGGGCCCTAATGTTCAGTTCAACAGTTCTGATAAAGTTAATACGAAGGATTGTTCAATTTCAACAGTGTTTGAATTCTACTATATTAGTGTCACTAAAAATATGTATATTTGTAGTTTATATCAAGTTTCGTATCTTTAAGAACATAATAGTTTTATTGAATTAAAACAAAGCTAAAAATTTTGTTGGAAATATAGTAATTGTAATAATAGCAATTATTGTGTAATTACGTGATACTCATAAGGTTGCAACCGTGGGAAACTTTCACGGTAAAATAACCTTCTTTGTATGCATATTTACAATCAAGGTCATTTTCAGAAGAAAAAAACTTATTTGCCACAATCCAAATTGGTTGCTGAAAGCAGCATCTGCAATCATGTTACACCTTACAAACACAGACGATGTGTTTCTCTTCTGACGAGCTGAATCTCAGGGTAGCTAATTATCACCTTCACAGGGTGCAGTTGAAGGGCGCGAGCCTCTGTGTTACAGGTACAACCTCCTGCAGATATTCAGACTCTCTACAGTGTCCTGTTGATAAGCTTCAAAGCCAGAACACATCATCGAGCTCACCTGGAAACTTGATTACAAACAGCCCTCCCCTCTGCCTCTGCCTCAGCCTCACCTGAACCCTCAAGTCCGACCTTTAGCTGAGGTTGCTCTGTGGGAGAGGAGACGCTGAGGATGAAGTTGATTCCGACTTTGCGGTTTGGCCTGGAAATGAGATGCTGTCCTGTAACTGGCATGATGGGAGATGGTAGTTTATCAGGATTATTAAAAGGCAGCAGCAAATCCTGTCGCTGTCAGCCTGCGGCCCACCGGATCCCCGAGGAGTGCTAACGAGCCAACAGACAGCTCAATCAGTCCGCCCTGCTGTTTCCATCCTCTTACTTAGTGGAGTCTGGTCAGGATACATGCAAATGGAACCTCGATCACTTCATCTGATGTTCTCATCTCCAAATCTTTATATCCTATTTATCATGTTTTATTTCTCTTCTATTCTTAAGGTTCAGCTCTGTATTTTGGCTACCAGTATGTTAGGAAATACGGGCAGATACTTTTATAAAAAATACTTGGCAGGTAATTGGACAAACCACCCGTCTATCACAGGCTACCTTCAACCAGTCAGGTCAGCAGTAGTCGAGTGCTACCACCAGTGTAGCCAATTTCTAAATCAAACTCTTACCGAAGTCAGTCGAGAGAGGAGTTTTCCATGAAAAAAAGCCTTCAGTGTTGTTCTCCACTCTTCTCACAATGAAATAAACTCTCCAGTTCTCACAGAACTGATGCTATAGTAGCTAAACTAACCTTCTGAAGAACCGCCATTGTTGTTTTCAAATGAACAGTCGCTTGCTGCTGATTTTTGTTCTGCTCCTGCTTGATGAATCTGTCACTCTGCATTGTTTCTTTTTCTCTTCATGCCATGAACATTGATTTCCAAGAAACAAGAATACAGTTCTACTTGACAGGAGCTCAAACATTGATTTCAGATAGTATTCGTTGGATGTGCAGACAGGAATTTGAGGAGGACTGCGTCTTTGGACTTTGGGTCCACTTTTGCCCTCTGAGGAACCTAAATTATTGTTTCAAATTTGGTAAACTAAAATAATTGTATTTTTAATTTACACTAACTTTAAGTTATGTGATTGAATGTTTTGTAAAACGTGCAGACAGTTATTAACCATTTAGTACAATACTTGTAGCACATGTAGCACATGTATCACATAAATCAACCCAACACTATAAAAGAAGCAGCCATTATGAAGATTTTTGCAGTAAGACATCATGTAACGCAATATTTCTAAAGCAGTTTGTGTCCGAGAAGGTCAGTAGCTCCACTGTACTATCCAGATTTTTATCTTAAGCAACCGCTTCTGTCAGCTGTCCCAGTGGACGAGCAGTCGTACCGTTTGTGTATGTTCAAGGCCGACGCTCCATCACAGCTCCCTCTGGATTTTCGTTCCAGTTATCGATTTTTGTTCCATCGAATCCTGCTTCACAGCTTCATAAATTCCTTGGCTGGGTTAGTGCTTGACAGATCGGAGATGGAAGTCAGAATATCTTGGGCTCCATCTTACAAGTCTAACTGGCATAAACTACCTCCATCTCCTGCATGCTGGTGGATGTTGTTGTCAAATGAAACTGACTGAACTGGTGAATTGCAGCAAGATGGACCACATATAAAGTAAATAATTGTCCCATACACTTGAGTTTAAACTGTGTATTCTGCATTATTGCACCAGATATGGCTTTACAAAAAGTAATAAGCATGATTTAAAGACATAACGCATGACAAGTTGTCTAGTTTGTCATGTCAGAATGAGCCCAAATAGAACAGTTTGATTTAAAGAAGCAGAAAACGATTTTATGTCAAAATGAATTCTTCTTTTCTTAGACTGAAGTAGAAGGTGTTGTAAGACAGCTTCTTTTTCTGTAGCGGCATCTGGAAGCACAAGGAAATGTTTCAACATGTTTGTCTTTATTAAGGCTGCACTGAAATTGTTCCCAAACTCCAAGGTCACATATTCAGTTGACTTATTTGGTCTGACCAGCTGTCCAAAACTGGAAGATAAATAATGATGATTAATATGAAACTAAGAAAAGCAGAAAATCCTCACTTTTAGGAAGGAACACAAATAAATGTGTTGCAGTTAGCTAGACAAACACCAGGAGAGGGCACTGAAAACTGAGGCAGGAAGTTTAGCAAGTATGCTTTACACTGATCAGAGCCATCATTGATATTAGGGGCAGACCGATTACCAGCCTTGCTGATTATCAGAGCCGATATTCAGCATTTTCACAATTATTGGTATCTGTGATTTTTCAGTCAGATTGCCAATAAAATAAACTAACATAAAAATGTGTTACCTTGGCTCTAATGGAACACCCTCTCACACAATGTCCGTCTCCGTCTCAGTCTCAGTCACAGTCCCAGTCCCAGATATTGATTTCTGATAATCTGTATCGGCCATGAAAAAGCCATATTGCTCTACCCCTAAACGATATTAAAATATTCGAGCTTCACGGATTGTGGACAGCTGATGACACCTATAATGCATCATCAACATTAGCAATGTGGAAACTTAAGCTTCTTTCACACAAGTTACACGTCCAAACAACAGTAATGTGGTAGCAGGTAGTGTCTTTGGCAACTTGTATGAGTAGAAAAAATACTGAATGTAGACATTTAAAAGTGGCTGTTATCCTGTCTGTTCTACCAACTCTAAGTCACACTTCAGCCCTGAAACCGTGATTGTCCCCAACAGCGACAACCAGGCAGCTCCTGTTGTTTACTGACGGTGATTATGTGACATGACTTTGAGCAAAATACTTTAACTCAAATTGTCATTGTCTCCTTCCACTATTGTGTTGTTGTAGTTTCACTGCGACCGTCAGCCCTCCCAACCGAGTCTTAAATGAACTGATCGCCTGGAAAACAGCCTCCCTCTCCAGGAGTGAAGTGGGAACTTCAGTGTGAACAAACAAAGCCGGCGTAGAGGTGAACCTTTGTGGCGGTGATTTTGCGTAATCTCTGTGTGAAAAAGGCTGTTGTTAACCTGCTAATGTAATGCCAACTCCACATCAGTATTAAATTGTATTGCCCAAAACTCTAGTTTGAGATGGTTTTTGGAGACAAACCAGGTTCTTAGAGCATCGCTGGTGCTTCAAAGGCAACTTCAGAAGCCATTACTGCAACACAAGAGTGACTGTGAAAAAAAACAGCAGCCCGCACTTCTCCAAAGTTGAAAAATGTGGTGGATGCATGGAAAAGGCAGGAATCGACAGCGAACAACAGTCCAGAGCTCTCAGAGAGAAAATCTTTGTTTTCTTATGGGCAAAAAACACAGGAGAGACTGCCAATTGTGAACACACTGCTGACATTTTGTGCACAGAGCCAGTAAAATGTTATTGATTACACTTTCTGCTCATTAATTGTTGTTTGTCAGCAGGAGAATTTTGTCTTGATGTCTGTTAGTTGAGCGAACAGCTGGAAAAACTGAACGATTGACTAGAAGGATTTAAAGAAAATTGTGTTTTTGCTCTCCAGAACAAAGTGCTGAGTGACCTGATCCTGATGGGGTCTAAGTGGTGTGTGTGTTTTTGTTTTGTTTGTGTTTGTAAAGGGTTAAGGGCTGTTGTTGTCACATTCTGTCAGCTCACTGAAAGTGTAGGCCTAGAGGAATACCTGACAGCCATCTGGCGGTTGTTTTTCTCTGTGACATCCCTCAAACACACAAAGGTGCACTCGCAGAAACTTTCTCATGCACAAAATAAGGCACACACACATTTAGGAAAGGTACAGATCCAGCCTGGAAGGCATCCAGCAGCTTCTGTTCATTTTGAATAATTAACATTTGCTTTGCAGTGTTTTGTGTATTGTATGCCTCGAACTTGACTTCAGTGTGTGCTGTGGAATGACAATGACACCTTGTACCTCATAGTTCTGTGTCATCCATTGTTAAGCAGCGAGTTGTTGTATCATCAATCCATCAGCCCTGGAGGGCTACAACAGTGTTGGTTTATTTGAGTAAAGATTTGTTTCTTCACACTGTCTCTCCTTTGGATTAGACCGATCAGAAATAGCTTCTCAGTCATGTAGTGTAACGGAATTCTTTGTTGTCTGCATTTTTGCAGTGGAGAAGGTATCTATCCTGGTTGATCCTCAGGATGTGGTAGGAAGCTGTGACATATCCAATGTTAGAGAGTTCAAAGTTGCCATTGTGGAGGCTGCTGCTCGGTAGAAATGGCAGCAAGCCAAAATCCTGTTAGTCAGCACCAAAGATGAAGGAAGCTGTAAAGGTGAAAGAGGAGGCCTTTATTCAATAAGAAAATAGCTTAGTGCAATGCGCAATAGTTTTACTTGTATGAATGCACATAGCGAATACACCTTGGTTTATAAACAGCCTGTCATATCCCTCTATAATGGAGTATGCTACGAGTGACACGCAAACAGCCAATTATTTGTCAGATGCGCAGTTTGGTTGCACCATCGCCATGTGACTGACAACAGAAGAGCATTTTAGAGACGTTAATATAGACCACAGTTCTCATAAGACTAGCCGTGGTGATAATGTCTTTTTTTCTTTCTTTGTGGTTTGATCAGCAGCCTATCTGCAGCCCTGCCGACAAACATACTGAGCCCTTCAGCCTCTGTCCCCGTCTTCTGCTGCTCCTCTCGGTATCACTCATCCTCTGGAGCCACTTGTTGCTGCAAGAGTATCTCTGGGCTCATTAGGTAGAGCAAACTCAGCCCGCTTCTGCTCTGCCACCCGGCCTGTTTGCTCTGATGGAGAGGAAATGGTGAATAAAAAAGAGAAGGTTAAGCGCGCCGGTATGACAGTATTTGTATCTTTTTGATTGTTGTGTTAACACAACTATAACTTGTGTGCCTTGATTAATAGGTTAAATTTGATCTTTTTTCGCCAGGTTATTAAAATGTATCAATAATTATCAATATCGGCTGATAAGAACCTCCTTCTCCCGCTGTTTTGATATCTGAGCACAATAAATAATGCCTAATTCTGTATCAGTAGTGACTTTTAATGGTGCAATATGTAAAAACTTCAAATTCATCCTCTAAATCAATTGAGGGCAGAGGAACAGCTAACTGCTGCTAACTGTAGCTGTTAATAGGCGGTTAGCTCAGTTAGCCATGTAGCCATTGGTGTGGACTGGGAGCTTGGAGCAGTGGGGGGAGTGTTGGTGTTTACATCGATTGCTAGATTGGTTAGCATGTTTTCTTCAGAAGATATCGCTAAAGACATAGACGTCATAGCCTCCAAAGCATTTTTCTTCTTCTTCACATTGTGCTGATAGTTTTAGTTTTGAATGTGTTCAGCAACAACAAAAAATCTTACATTTTCCTTACATTGAGTTCAGGTTTTCTTGATTTTTTTCAGCCCTTGGTTTTCTCCTACGCACCCACAGGTTTGGAAAAGCAGTACACTTTAAAAAGTTGTAAAAGACTTTTGTAGGTTTGAGAGTATGCATCTTTACAAGCTTTACCTGATACTCCTATCAATTTAAACAATGATCCATGTCATATATGGTCAGTGGGGTTGGATTTGGTTATCAATAGATCATGCAGCTCTAATGTTGATGTTTCTTTCTCGGGGCAGGAAGGCTCAGGGCTCGACAAGTTTCCCGTGGACCAGTATCAAAATTCGTGCCATCTATTCTGGATCCTGGAAACACTCCTGGAGAAGTCAAAGGTACCGTGCAGGGTGGAGGTGGGGTCGGAGGAGACGGGCTTCCTGAGCCACTTGGAACAGCGTGTCTTCCTATTGTCAAATGAGTTTCCCTTGTTTTCCATCTATATGTGGAGAATAGGAAGTCTCCTCACCTCCTCGGACAGAAAAGATCCTCCAGGTGCCAGGGACAAGTAGACTAACACGTTTTACCAGCATCTATAGAAGCCTGCACTGTGGCAGGGCACTAAAAAGGAATAGAAAGACTATATCAAATTTGCAAGGACCATGATCTCCAAAACTAGTTAGAAGTTAAGTTTGGCATTTAGATATTTTTCTTATATTTAATGACACCCTCAAAAACACCAAAACCAACACTAAAGCAATCTTGGCAATCAAATCATCTGAAACCTCTTATCACATTAAATGCAAAATAATGTAAAACCTTGAAAGTCATTGAAGACTCCTTGCATGGTTACATGCAGTAACACACATGCCGCCCTGCTGCCACAAATACTCACTAGAGCACTGAATCAGATTAATCTTCTGAAGAAAATAGTCCCCTATACGACCTCTTTCCTCCTGTTTAACAATATTGTGCCTTTATTTTTTTCCTTAAAACTTTATTTATGTGTCATTTTTTAGTCACACAGTGTTGTGAGACGGACTAGCATGTTGTTGGTTTTGGTCCTTTTTTGTTGACTTAAAGAGAAATATGGTGGCTGAATCTGTTTGTCTAACTAGCACATTTTTCAAAACAGACTATTTGACTTGAAATCTTGTCAATAAAATCATCTGAAAACCTCTTAAAATAATCTGAAAACCATACAAAATAATATAAAACCTTGAAAAACTCCTTGAAAACTCCTTGAAGTTGAATGGTAGTTTATTTTGACTCTCTCACTCACTCACACTCACACACGCACACGCACACCATCTTCTTGCCACAAATGCTTTTTTTTTTAAATGAAACTATATATTTTGACTCACAAATTAAGTAAATTACCCTCCTTGTCCTTAAAGAACTAAAGGTAGTAACATAATAAAACTTAAAGCAATTCTGTCAGACTATGGAGCCCAAGACTTTCTGCCCTGTTTAAGTGTTTATTTATTGCTGTTGTAGAGGTTGTCTACACAAAACACATAACACATTTAATGAGGCTTTTAATCTTAGATTGAGTGGATTTTATGTTTGCAGTAACTCCCATCAGGAGGGAATATTATCAGTAAAAACTGTGGAAAATGTTTCTTCCTTAGGCTGTTTTGTTTTAATTTGCTCATTCTGTTAAGTGTTATGAAATGCATTACTGAGTAGGAAAAATAGATTCAGACATTTTTTATCATCAAGTGTGTCTGTAATTGAGTAATTACACACTTTCATCTTTGCAATTTTTCACAACTGACACAAAATTACCGAAAATTGTTGTTAAGTACTTATGGTTTAGATTCCTCCTTGATATTCTGTCTGTGATTTCTTTTAGTATTATTCTTCACACCAGACATTAGAGGCTATGGTGTTGAATAAATAGAAGATGTCTGTTCTCTGTTTCCTGCAGGGGTTCAAGTGCAGGTCTTAGAACACTACAGAAGTGTTAAAAAAAAGGATCTGGATCAATATCAGCTTGCTAACAGCTGGTGATGAACTTGAAAGAATAATGTGTTGAAACAGTTTTGATTCCTGAGTCATTTGAAATGCAGTATGTGTCGTTGTCTGCCAGATGTTTGAATTTTAGGACACACAGCAAAGAGAAACCTTCATCTTGATATTTGTTAAGAAATATGCAAACAAAATCAACCAAACTTCGTACAAAAAAGAAACTTAGGATCTGATGAACTGAGGAAGCTCAATCGTAAAATCGTAAATAAAATGTAATAATCAATAAAATCCAGGGATTAAACACTGTTAATAATGAAATATGTATTGAAATACATACAGTCCAGTTGGGTCAAAAAGTCTGAGACCACCAGCCCTCCCAGTTCTCAAGCACCCTTGTAGATGCCCAGACAGCTGCAGAAAGAGGAAGTCCAATAAATAAAAACAACAGAAAAGCAATCAGAGTAGAAAACAACACTATAGCACATCGTTGCCATTACAACTACAGCTGAACCTGAGGTCATTATGCCTACACAACATATTTATTGCCAAAAGTAAAAGTAAAGTACTAGAACATACTGTTCTGATCACAGAATTTACTGGTCACTACATTATTATGTTGTTGTTTTTTTTAACATTTTAAGCTAACAAAGTATAATAAAGGCATAATAAAGTGTATAATTTTTTATCATCATCAAGAGATTTGTGCAATTTTTCTGTAAAATCTACCAAGTCTTTAATGTAGAAAACAGTGGGTTAGATTGTGTTATGTGTGTTATTCTTGATGAGTAGTACTGTCTTGGCTCTCCATTAAATATAAAAAATGTGGATTTGTTTGCTATTTGCATCGGCTTTACCAATAATTCAACACAGTTCGTCAGATCTTCTTAAACATGGATGATCAAATTCCTAGTGGTCTTGTAGTCTCAGTCCTAGCTGGTCCAGCTGGAGTTTAATTAGGTCACCATAATCATGGTGAAAAGAAACCTTTAACAAATTTTTGACCATTGTTCCTTGAGTAACTTCGAGGAGACGTTTCTCCTTATTTTGAGATGAAAAAGCACCACATGCTTCTTTAAGTGTAGGTCTTGGTTAGAAAACACAAGATTTGAAGTATTTGCCTTGAATGTATCCCATAGAAAACCAGTGATTGGGCTTGATTTCTTCCGGTTCATCTCTCCACCCCATTATCACTTTCAAGTTCTGGCAAAATCTGGAATCATAGTGTGCAATCAGCCCTTTTACTGTTCTTTGTTAGGTTTATCCCTTTCATCAACACAGGTGTGTGGCATATAGAGAGAGTCTTAAGCACAAAAACACTCTTCAGAGTAACAGTAAAAAGGCTTGTCCAATCAACATCCATTTATAAATGACACTAATTCCCATTTATAGTTGTTATATCTTGCCACACAACTCGGTCAGGCTTGATCTCTGCATTCTTTAGATCAGAATGTATCTTCAATACGTTTGCTGCTCTCATAATATGCACACTGAATGCTTAATATCTTACTTTCTTGAAACTCAAAGAGGGATCAATGCAACAATTGTGCCCTAATTTAGAGAGCAAGCTGTGGGAAAGACACCTTCAATCTCAGGTACTTTTAGAGTCTGAGGCCTGTTCTCTCAGTTTTTCTGTCTTCCTCTGTCCCTTCTGTGGTGTACTGTCTGTCGACAAAGCTGTCCTTACTCCTCCAACTGTTGCTGTTCCTCAAACTGTGACCTTCTCCAGATTTGCTGGAACATTAACAAGTACAATGTGATCACAAAATTAAAGGATCTGCTCATCATGAAAATGAAAATGTCAAATCTCACAATTTTTAAAAAGAAAGTGAGAAATAATTCCTGGATCCTTCCCTTTTTCCGAAAGTTAATGTGGTCTGTTCCGGGTCGAGATCCGTTTTGGTGGAAATCAATTGCATAGTTTTTGTGTAACATAACCTACTACATCCTGTTAGTGCCACCTATGTCGGTGTCAGCCTTGCCATTTCTGAGTACAGCTTTTGATACAGATAGTTGAAATGGTTGAAAAGATACAGAAAATAGTGTTCTCGCTCATTTGCTAGTCCCTTACGATCAGAGAGTGTAGAGGTATCGTGTGTGTGCAGCCTAAAGGGCAAAACCAGAAGTACAGAATAAATTCAACCCAATCAGCAGAATAAATATTAGCCAAGTGATTTTCTACCAAAATCACAGGTAAGTTAAACCTGAACGTCTCTTTATGTTGCAACTTTATGTGTATTTGGGTTGAATTGTCGATTTTTCCCGTGTCACAAGGTTGTATTTATGCTTTGGTTAGGTGTATGTTAAAATACCCGTTTTGGTTGCCACGTCACTGATGGTGATGATCCGACCTAAACATATCATGTGACTCTAGTTTGCAGAAATATTACATTATATCCTGAAGACTGGGCTGAAGAAACTCCCTGCTGCTCATCAAGCTTATGGCTGAGAGCTTAGCTTACCATAGTGATTAAAGTTGAATCAGATGAGCCAATGAATATTTTTTTATCAACTTTTCTCTCTGGATTTTGGCATCAGAAGAGACTGTTTAGAGAAATCAGAGGAAGTAAATCAATGAGGGGTCATTAAAGGATTTGAAAAGTGAGGTGGACTCTTCCCATCATCCCCAATGGAAACTATGCCTTGGTTTGTACAAACACGGATGCTACAGCAGCCCTCTGCTAATGGACTCCCTGTCTGCATCTGTTCCCTGATGCTCTGAGCTTGTTAGCCTTTCATCGTTCCCTAGTCTCATCAAGAAACCAAGTGCCTCCATTTGCAGTGATGTTCAATTCCCTGCTGCTTATTTGGTGCCTGCAATAATGGCCCAGGCATGAGGCTAAATAAGTTTCCTGGTACGTCACAAATTACCGAAGGCTCACGGGCCCCGGCTGCGCTGATAGCCATCACTCCTATTGTGCCTGCTTTGGGTTTCTGCCCGTCTCTGTCTGTGATCTGCTCATCTTTCATATCCTGTTGAGAGCAAGGCAGGGATAGGCCGCGCTTTAAAAAATAAAATGGACTGCTCCTACGTGCACTGATGGTTAATGTGCCTCTGCGGTGAAGTGAATCTATCTCATCATGCGGGGGATTGACAGGAGCAGACATGGCGGAGTGTCATCAGCCGAGAAGCCCAGCGAGAGTCTCAGTATACAGAATGTGAGGAAGCCGTTTCATCAGTAGAGGAGATTTATAAAAACCTGCCTGGTGATACAGCAATAACAAGAGATGACCTAATATACTGAAAGGCATCTTAATATTTTTCTTACTGCCAACAAAACCCATGAAAACACTAAAATCAACAATCTGACTAACAGGTATTGTCTGTGTATCCA
>OMLP01040294.1:0-21966 GCA_900302685.1 Spondyliosoma cantharus | reverse complement strand
TGTGTGTGAGAGTGTGTGTGTGTGTGTGTGTGTGTGTGTGTGTGTGTGTGTGTGAGTGTGTCCACACTGGGAGAAGTTGTGGTTTACCCTTCAAAAAATTGTCCAAACCCGCTCAGGTGATTCAGGAAGACGTGGTCCTTCAGCTTCCTTGGGTTCCATGTGCTTTTCTCCCAAAACTCACCCCTTTTCCAGCCACTCCTTTTGTTTCTCTGTTCCCACTCTCCTTTTCTCCTCTCACACTCTCCTGTTGGTTTTCTTTGTTGGCGTCATCACACAGGTGTGTCCCAATCTTACAGATTTTACCACACCCCCGTTTCCACAGCGGGAGAGGACAGGAGCAGTCCAGTCTACTGGCTGATATATTCCAAATATATCCATATCTTGTGTTTTTTTGTTTGTTTTTTCAGAAAGTTTTTACCAACAAACTCTGTGACAAAAGCGGCAATCCCTAAAATATGGTCAGAATTTTACGTTAGATTGTTGAGAAATGCACTAAAATGATCAACAGTGTGAAAAACAGCAGTGTCGATGTTCTGTCAAAGACGTCCATGTTCTGTGTTGCAGAGAGTCTACTGAAGTTGGCATGCTAACCAGCTAGCCCCAGCCCTTCCTGTCTCCCTATACCACTTTATACCTCCAGAGGTTTCAGTAAACAGAATAAACTCTAAAAGAAAGTCAAGCAGTCAAGTAGTTTTATATACGTTTTAGAAGCATTTAATAGGTTGTAGAAAAAGCCAAGACTGCGTTAATAGAGGAGTCTCCCTAAATGTCATTAATTAGCTTAAATCAAAGAGATCGGCAACAGTTAGAAACCAAAATTAGAATCACTCTGGCAACATAACTTTGAAGGAAAATGTCTCCAAAATCAAACTAAGTGTAAGTCCCTGTAAATTCAGATTGATTCTGATTGACACATCGCTCGGAAAGTGATCCCAACGATATCGTTCACCACTGACATCGCAGTTGTTGTTATGAGGGATGTCCCGATCAGGTTTTTTTTACCCGATCCCGATCCGAGTCATTTAATCATTTAATTTAATATTTAGTATCTGCCAATACCGAGGCCTGATCCAATTTACATGCTCTGCTGTATGAGACCCACGAAACTTGTGAGCATGTAGTACCGCACATTGTAATTCAAAAGTGGAGTACATCCAGTGTGCAGTAAGGCTAAGCATCCCTAATTGTTAGTTATTGTTATTGATGTGGTTGGCCCTTTGGCTTACATTGTTATGAGCCGTATTTCATGAGTTTTAAAGTTTGGGTAATCACAAAAGTCTAATTAAAAACAATAACAGATCATGAGAAAATAGCACAGCAAAAGCTTCCTACCAGGATTATTTCTCAGACTTGAAAAGTTTCCTTAATAGGTGCCACAAAAATTGAAAATACAATTAATGTCTTGTCATTAACCTCATGGCATGGAGACATGTGTTGTTTTTTTCCCATAGTGTTGAAATAATTGTTTTGAGCTTGAAGTATCTCATAAAGCTGTTTTCTTTCCCAGGAGGACCTTTGGTTCTTAAAGTTAAACCAACTCAAAACAGAGCTGTTGATGTTTCCTACAGTCACTTTCTTCTGTAACTTTGTCATCGTCCCCTGAATAATCTGCTGTCACACAGTTTCAGTACTAACAGCCCGTCTCATCCACCTGCTCGCTCTATGAGCACGCAGTCAGGCTGATGAATGTAATCTGGTTTAGCAAATTGTAAATTGAGGATGACTTCCGCTCGTTCATCTTAATTTTACAGGTTTTGGCATTGTTGGGAGGTGATAGCATTATTTTCCCTCCAGCCATGTTCAGATGACGCATTACTTCTCAGCGTATCAGTTGACATACACAGAGGAGGAAGAGACAGCATCAGTCGCAAAGTAAAATCAGGGTTGTGTCAGTTTCTGGTTCCTCTTGTTAATCTGTAGATGGCCTGATAATGAATGAAGTCACGTCAAATGGAAAGGTTTGTTGTTTTTGTCGTCTTAAAGGAGCAGTTCAGTTTCAAGAGAAAATGTTTTGTGGTCCACAAAACATCTCTGGAGCTTCACAGCATTCTCCTAAACAGCTGAATTAGCTGGGGACCTGTTTTGAAACATGAAAAACGACAACATAAAAAAGAATAATGATAATAATATTCCATGAACTCCATTAAAATGTTGTCGAATGAGCTGTTAGCACATCCGTTTGCAGTGTACTCATAAATGTACAGACAACCATCAGTGGATTACTGCGATACTGAAGAACACCTGCACAAACCTGCACAAAGTCCTGCACATGTAAGGACCATCTTTGTTGAGGATTTCCAAGCAGATTTATGGAGTCATTATTATTATTATTTATGGAGCTTCACAGCAAAGCATGGTTGCAGCATTCTCCTGAACAGCTGAAGTAGCTGGGGAGCTCTTCCGCAATCCAAGTCTCCAGAAGCCCAGAGATCAAAAATTGAGTTGAAAAGACATTGTTTACACCCTTTTTAAAGCTGAAATAATCTCTGGAGCTGCTAAGCTAAATGTGTTAGTATGCACCCCATCTAAAGTGGGTGCACAAGCTCAAATGTGTGTCGAGGTTGTAACAAATCGGTTTTGTCAAATCGGGTTTTGATCTCGGGGCTTCTGGAGACTTGGATTACACCGGACGAGAATGGGGCCATTTTATGTTTTCAGGTTGAACTTTCCTTTAATAATTTTATGATCTCATGGATTAATGGATTAACGCAAATTGTGAACTGAAAACGTTATGAAAGAAAATCAGATTTTCTTGTTAAATCTTTGTGTCAAAAAGGGAAAAAGAGAGACGTTCATCTAACTGAATGAAGCTCTGTGCTACTGACTCAGATGAACATGTGTGACTCAAACCTTCCTGGTTAGACAGTTCAGTAAATGGATGATTTCGTCTTTAATTCAGACTGATTGGACAGCTAGCGCCCGTCCTCCAGGGCTTCCCGCTGGCTGCCTCTTTGGTTCGGGCTTTCCAGAGGCTGATTGTGACCATCACTTCCAGGTGCTCTGTGCTTCTCATTTAGGGCATTCATGTGTCAAGAACACAAGCAGTAACGGGTGCACGTCGCCAAAAACACAAGCAGCAGGGAGCGCACACTTTTGATGACAGTCTCACGGCAGCAGCTGAGGTTGATGTTGGTTAAATAGCCTCCCCCAGCCAGTCACCAACCTGGATGTTTTCAAGTGCGACCTGCATATTAAAAATGTTCATTACGTCTCGATTCTTCTGTGCACCTGAACCTAATTCATACCCAGATGAACAGACCCTGAGCTTCGCTTTCATTCAGGTCGGAATTATCTCTAATGAGATCGACCACAAACATTTTCCCAGCGTTTCATTAACTGACTGTCATTCAGTGCCACATTATTCGTCCGTCCTCGTTGTCTTTGCACCATTTTCTCTTCTTCTTAACAAACTCCTATTGGTGCGTTCAGACCGGCCAGACGACAAACAACTCTTAAAATGCTTGTTCCCTGAATGGAGTTTGGATGATGCTGTGCTTAGACATGACTTACCAGGTAGTCCGACTTCACTTTCCTCCACGCCAGCTCTTTTTTTGTCCTGTCTCTGTCTGAGCAGATGTGTTATCGCACAGCTCTGGGTGTTCGCAGACGTGATTAATTATCTCTTCTCCAGAGCTGTTCATGAATGTCTGGACATTCAACGTCAACGTAAACATCATGACGTCAGCGTGGATGACAGTATCGCATGAAATCATCGCTTGAGTTCAGTTTTTTCAACTGATTCGCGTCATTCGCCCCACCCAGCACGAATAAACGCAAATTTGTGTCCATTCGCGTCTTTTCACTGACTTTGTTTATAATCTAGACATGCGAATAAGGCTTTTTAAAGTCCTGCTCCCGACTCCTAACTAAGGTAAGATGCCTGGTGAATAACAATAAACAATACATTTCAAGGAAAAAAATTAGACCACATAATGATTTTTAGCTAGGAGCAACTTTTAGTACTAGGAAGCTTTATGAATAATAAACTTTGTTAACACAAGGAAGCCAAGTTTGAGGTGAGTTAAAACAAAAGGTAGAACAGAAAATGTAAAAACACAAGTAAAAGGAGTGGAAGTGATAAAATCAGGCAAAATCACAGAAAGAGGAAGAGGCAGGTGAAAAAAATGATAATATAGAGTGTGTAAAAAACAGAAATGAATTAAAGAATAAAATCAATAAAGGGTGATCAGAACGACATACGCACGGCCCCAGAGATGCAGGTGAACGTAAAAGTGAGCTTTCTGTTTGGTCTCACATTAACATGAAGGTGTTAGCTTGTACTGATCTGTTACTGTTACTTTAATCTGGTCACTTTACTCAACTCTGAACTTGATAATGATAATGAAGTACAGATACCTGTAGGTATCGAGCATCATCAGCGAACATCTAATGATAGTGAAATGTCCTTGCTTGTCATTATAATAGACAAAATATTAAACATACAATTCTAACTAAAGTTTTGTATTCTGATGCCCGTACACTGCCAATGCATGTGCACATGACTGAAAAGTGACAATAAATTAGCTGTCAGGTGCTCTTAGGGAGCTCTGTTTTCTTCGTTCCTTTGATAGAAAGTTACTTTCATCAGCTTGAGATCAGTCAACAAAATAACCTCAGGACAGAACAACTGTGATTTGTTATTTTTCCTAATGTAGCCGAGCATGTCAGTTCAGTTCAAGTTCAGCTTTAATTCCAATTTATCAGGGGTGATTCTGTCCTCTGCTCTGTGTGGTGACCCCGGTGGGAATTCCTCAATAACACAAGGGAACAAAGTGAACGGTGAGGGCTCTCATTTTCTTCTGTTACTGGTTGGTTTGATCTCACTTCTGTCAGACTCCTCTTAATTCACTCTGAGTGAAATTTTCATTAGTTCCCTCTCTCCATGCAGCCCTCTGAAATATTCAGCAAATAAGAGCTGAACCCTGACTCTGATAGGAGCTGTGCTCTCTTCAGATTGTCTCTGATGTCTTCGTCTGGAATGCAGCTGAGCCTGCATACCTCCATACAATCACTGAGAGTTGACCCTCTTAATATCTTTTGTCATTCTTTATTGATCCCTGTGAGCCGGACAGGAAGGGCAGCCAGACAGAGCTGCACTTTGTGAAGCTGTGAATTCAGCAGCTTTTTGAGGAAACTGCAGAGGGCTGGAGTTCAAGATGATCAACAAGATGATCAAAATCTCGACCATCACAGCAAGCAGTGTGTCAATCAATATCTGTCAAAACATGCATACACTGAACCCTGGGTGCTTTATAACTCTCTGTATGAGAACTGTCTCAGTGCCTCAAATATAAATCAGCCAAATAATAAGCTGATTGAGATGAAAAGATGTGATATCCAAGTGTGTGTATATACAGAAACATTTTCATTCTAATTTACCCTACCCTTTACCCTAAAGTACCCAGATCTCAGCCAGGAAAATTGGTTCCAGAGTGGCACAAAATTTTTGCTGGTCTTGAACAAAGAACCGCTTACGTCAGGAGCTGGGTTATTACGACCAAGGACCAACTTAAACTGTGTATAATTTTTTAAAAACAGAGCAAGTGTAGCGTGGGAGAACAAATGAAAGATTTTCACTGTGGACATCAAATTGAAGCAACAGTGGTCAGAGGACCAGTCATGTTTGGATTCCAATGTAGGCATGCAAAGTAAGGAGCAACGCTTAAAGAGTGGATGTAGTCCGCCGTAGTTGTTCCTAACAATGTTGTATTCAGTGACTGAATGACATGACTCTAACAGGCTGGACACACTTCACGCTTTTCATTTTGGCATCCATGTCAACAGGTTAGAGCAGCCGCAATAGAATCATGAGTCGTGCTTCTCACGCGCATGTCAAGCACAGCTGCTGCACTGCGTCTTCTAGAATTTCGGAGTCTTGCCTATTTTTACCACAACACGGGCAAGATTCTTGGCCAAAACAGAGCTACCTGTACACAGTCATATGAACATCATACCAGTGTTTCGCTACAGTTTTAATGTCTCTAGATAGCAGTGGCGAATCTTCAAGGTATTCAGAGAAGGCCCTGAAATCCTTAGATGAAAAAGAAGCACATCTTATTTATTTTATAAATTAAATTAAATAAAATTACGCCGACTTGTTTCTATAGTTTTCTGTCCATACACTACACGTTTGAGTGGTTTTCTGTTGGAAAAAAATTCAACCAATCAGATATTTTTCTACAGTGACTCTGGGCAGAATATGTAAATATACAGAAGGCCCAATTCTGATAGGCACAGTTCGCCACTGCTGGATAGATATATAACTTTATTAAACCCCGAAGGGAAATTAGGTTATCATAGCAGTGGGTACATTCAAATATAAATACAATCAAAGTACAAGGGCAAATATAGAAACAAAGTATTATATACGATATAGAAAAATATTATATATACATATTATATATTATTATTATTATATTATATTTATATAAAGAATAAAATGATTAAGTAGCTATAAGATAAAATAGTTAGAATATGTGTAGAATATGGCACAGACAGGAAGAGAATACACACAGCAGGTGAAGGGATGTTTTGTTTTTTTTTCCTGTGCACTCTCCTTTTTTTTCTCTCCCTCCCTCCCTCCTTCTCTTTCCCCCTCCTGCTTTCTCGCTCTTTCAACAAGGGTAAAGGAAAATCACGTCATCATCTTTATTGTTAATTATCGAAGTCAAACTCCATGTAAACCAGGCTGCCTTAGCAACGCTGGCTGTGTGGACACAAAGACACAAGTGAGCAGCAGCAGCTCAGCAACGACGCAGCACACAAGCATCCTGTGTGGCCAGCCTGTAAATCGCAGCAGCAGTGGTTTGAGGACCAGTCGTGTTTGGATGCCAGTGTGTTCATGCAAAGCCAGCAGCAACATTTGTAAAGAGAGGATGTAGTCTGTCATAGACAGTGCTGGGAAATTAGAGAAGTATACAGTGACTCAATGAAGTGACAATTAGACTAATTGTCTGTTGTTATGCACAGAAATAGTCTTATTTCATTAAAAAAGTTTTAAGCAGAGGAAATTTACAACTGACAACCTACCTAAGATTAAAAATGTGTGTTGTTTCTTTTCCTGTTCTTCTGAATATGTTACATTTCTTTATCAATTATGAAAACCAAAACAAATGAAGAGCATTGTTTGTTTGTTTTTTAATTCCAAGCTTTACAGGTCAGACATAGGGAACATAAAGGCCCGGCCCCTTAGCACTTCACTTTTCATCAAATCTGGCCCTTCTAAAGTAGTCGAATAGACCTGCTGTAACGCTCAGTAGTGGGTCATAATCAATGTTTAAAAAACCCTGATGTTAACTGAAAGCGTATAATAATCAGTCTGTTTCTACAAAATCAACTTTTCAGAGATGCCAGAGTTTCATCTGATAGCTGCTTTAAATTAACATCTGCAAAAAATACACATTATTATTATTGTTATTATTATTCCAGTCATTCTGCAGCCTGCTGATTAGATAAATAAGTGTATGTGTGGAGATATTTTCACACTTTTATGCAGGTTGATGTTTGAGTGAAAGTAATTCCTGGGCCTGATTCTGCAATTGTCAATTTTCTAGTCTTGTGCACATGAAGATCCTCCACGAAAGTGAAACAATGCAAATGTGAAGCGGGGGCCTCGTGTGAAGCTCAGTTAATCACTCCTTTTGGATTACTAATGAATCAGGAAATCCCTGCCAGACTGAATCTGCTTGGCAGGTTTAAATTACATGTAGCTTTGCTGCCGCATGACTCGGAGACACAAACGGCTCCTTGTAAATAATGTCAATATGTGAGCTTGTCGAAGTTTTCTGCTCAGTAAGCAGGAACAGAAGATTAACTTCAATCTTCCAGCTCGTACCTGCCGGGAGAAGAATGTTGGGATGGTTGTTGTGTCAATAGAAACATTGTTAGCATTGAGATTACGGCACCGCATGATTTAGTGGCGTCAGGCGCTGAAACAGCTGCTGTTGAAAGTAAAAATGACATGGATGAACAAAGGCTGCGAAAAATGTCTGTTACAGATTAATGTGCTCATGTTATGTATTAATGCCTATCGAACATGTCATATACTTGTATCCTCACATTTCTGCTTTAGTGATTATCACAATTGTTGAGTTATATTCAGTTAATCAACTAATTGGTGGAACCTTGGTTACATTTTTACTTGCTGGGAGTATTCCCTGGGATTTTATTGTTTTTTTTTGTGGTTGTTGTAAAAAGTTATTGATCCAGCGCACAGCAATAATGGGCAACTTGAAGTCATAATCCACTGTACCTAAGACATCTGCATGGACAGTGTCATGCTCTGGTCAATTTTTGTCTATTTTGCTTCCATAACATGTCCTCTTTCAGACTAGTGGAAGGAAAATGTAGAAATTACAGATAAAGGTGTTTTATTTAAATTCAGATTCATTTTCCCAGAATGACTTATGCAGATTAGTTCTGAATTAATTAGATATTTTCATTTGCATAATTACCCCTAAAATATCAGAAAACTTGTAATACAATAAAACCATTTGTCTTAATAAAAGTTATCAAGTGGGGAAGTTTCTTGGTAATATCTCTTAGTAACAAAAGCACACATGCTTAAAATCCAGCATCAGTATCAGTCAAATAACTGCTTGACACCTCAGACAAAGGCTGGCTGATTATTGGCTCCTTAATCTTCTCAAGTGAGCTCTGAAACAGCCTTTCTCCTGCAGTGACCTCGGTCAGCAGTGACACAGATGGCCTGAGTCAGCAGAGAGTTATTGTTCTGTCTCCGGCTGCTTGTTTAACCTTTATTTTCTCTGAGAAGTTTTGCTGAGCAGATCTGTTATTCCTCTGAGTGTCAAAGCGGCAAACACAGTCCCAGCACAGGGCCGGACGCTGAGCAGCAAATCAGTTCAGGTTTAAGTGGCTTTTCTTTTGAATGGGGACACCTTGTCTACAGGTCCACAAGGTTGATATTACCTTGTTAAAGGGACCGTGTGGAGTTTTTCCCCACTGGTGCACCTGCAGAGGAATATTTAATGAGGTCCCGTATTGTTTGTTTGTTAGTCCAATAAGGACTGAAGCATCTAATTTTGACTAGTTTGTCTTCTCTGGTCAGATGCTGATTACATTTACTCGCTGGATTCTTTTTTTGCACCTATTTCCTTTCATTTCTTTCACAGAATATTTTTTTTATTTCAATTATAAGCATCACCCTGTTTAAAGATTGTTATATCCACGGTTTGTTAGATGGGAGCTAAAATAAATAATCCTATTTATATTGAAGAGCCCCTTAATACTAAAGACGTGCTAAAACAAATACAGTGATGCTGTCGTATCATCAAACAAGCATGGTCAGACTGAAGAGGTAATATAGGTCTACAACATTTAATGTAGAGCTACAATTTACTATTATTATTGTTATTGTATTTTCTTGTTACATTTGCATGAATAAAGGTGAAAAACAAGTGTGATTTTAGGACCATTTTTCCATAAGATTGTTGCATTATTTGGATTTATTCATACATAGCCATTTCAAATACATAGACCTACAGGCTATAAAGGACGTATCGTAGCCCACTAGCTTCAGCACCGTAGTACTTGTACTAGTACTACACCGTAGCTGGTTGCTAAATGGCTATTGGATTATCTGTAGATTGTTTTTCAGCTGTAATAAAACAATTTAAAGCGATAAAAAGTAAGTTGTAACTAAAAAACAACTGTGAATAATAGTGAAGTGAAACCAGGGAAATTGGTATATACAGCTGCTAGCTTGGCATTTTCTGTAAAGGTTGATATATTTGGAAGGCAGGTGAAGAAGAAAGTCGGGCCGTTGTTAACGAAAGCATCTGACCGACCCGTCAATGCGGTGGCCCACCAGGATCTGTCCCAGTGTGCCAGATGGCCGGTCCACTTCTGTTGAACTACTGAACAGTAGAGTGCATACTGCTGCTTTTGTACTCACTCATTGATAACAGCCACCTTAAAACATCACCCAGATCCATGTACACTACTCAAATTTAATTAGCGATATTTGGATATTTTAAGTGTTTCACTTGACTGTTTATTCTGTGAACTGCCTACAGTTAAATTGAAGAATTTTATCAGTGTTGATATGTAAAATCTTCCCTACTAAATTTTCTTTAGCAAGTTTAATTAATTTAATCATCATAAATAGCATAAATGTGATTGAATAAATGAAAATACAGCCGCAGGAAAGCTTTTGTTAACTTGTTTGCACCTCTGCAGCTCTGAACACAAACTGATGGAATCCTGTTTGGATTCAGTGTGAGTGATCGTCTCCGGCCCTGACCACCGCTACACATCTCAGTGCTCCTCGCCAACTAAAGGAGGACGTGGACTTAACAATCAAAGTATAGCTTGTGGGAAAGAGGAATAAACAATGTATAATTAAAAGGATTTGCATGTTATTAGCATTCCCTGACTTTGTCTGCAGTGACCCTGGAGGCTGACGGAGCAATAACAATGTTCACAGATACATAAATTAGACTCTGAGAACCAAAACATATGCTTGAGAGAGCAGCACAAGAGTGTGTGTGAGAGCACTGTGACACCGAGTAGAACTCTACAGAGGGGTCAGAGATCATCAGACCACTAAACGACGTTGGCAACTGCACCAAAGCTCATTTGTTTGGTTTATAAACAGAGGACAACGGCACATCTTTATTCTATTGTTGGCAGTTTTCTTTCACAGATGTGAAGAAATGAGGAGAATGAGACAGGGATATTAGATACTCAAGCTATTATTTTTGATGACTACTTTAACCTCTACTTAAGTACTTAAGATAACAGTACTTTTATTTGAGTGTGTCCTGAACAAGACATTTGACCCCCCTCTACCTGCTCCAGCGTCCCAGCAGTCAGCACAAAATAACTGGATCTGCAGCTGTGAATGATCATTGGAACATAAAGCTAATAAAATCCTCACCACAGTAGCAGTAGTGTAGTATAGAATGGTGTCAAAGACAACAGAGGTGAAAACAATTCCACCCAGCCAGTAATCAGCCCGCTGACATGAAGCATGAATCGTAGTCTTCACTCTGAGTTACTTCCTGTGACATTTTTGCGTCAATGGGAATCAGAAGTTTGAACAGATGATTGATCAAATGATACGTTATTATGTCTCTGTGCGTTGAGGTCTTGACTTTAACAAACTCATATTCTGCATCGCCTTGCTAAAACATATCCTGTGGTTCTGAAACACTGAACAAATATGAATTCCTCAACAAGGTATTTGTCCCACAGATTCTGACTGACTGAGCATGTTGAAAGCAATCAGTTTAGCATCTACTCTGTATTATGTTGGTTTCAGTTTACACCATCATTTTGTTTGTTAAAATGGTTTCTGGTCAGATTAGACGAGTCATAATCTGGGTTTCACAACAGGAGGAGCTTTTCCCAGCGACTAGGAACCTTTGGAGGACTGTTTCGTTTTCACTGCAGAGACCGGCATAGATTTATGTAGGAGAACTGAATGTTGGACACAAAAATGGAGCTTATTCAATCCATTGAGAATTGCTCTTCTGTTGCATACGCCAAAAACCTTTTCTTAATTCCTGGTTATTCGGCCCATTAAATATGCACAGTAGGCTTTATTCAAGTCTATAGACCATGGTCTAAATTAAGTTTTGGGGCAATCATTTTACCCTCCCCAAAAAGTCCCTTCTCAGGGGTAGTGCTTTCTAGAAAGTACAGGAAATTCGGGGGTGACGTTTGCAATGCTTTCCCCCTCAGTCCGCCCCTGGTCTGGTCCCTCCAACAACCTGAAGTCAGATCCAATCAGATCAGAAGTAACATAAGCACTGTCCTGTAGCTGCCAGAGCTCTCAGACAGACAATAAATGCCAAACAGCCCCCCAGATACTTTCCAGACAAACCTCCTTTTTTCAGATCAAACATTTTGCAAATCACCTCCATGATGATGATTAATCTGTCCCCTCACCGCGGGTCTTTGGCTTTTACTAGCTCATTACAGAATCTATCACACTTCAACATTTCTCGGTGTACGGGCTGTCAGTTAATTGAGCCGTTTGTACGGCGAGACTTCTTTGTGAATTGGTCAACACCTCCCATGGCGAAGGCCCATTAACACAAACATTGTCTGCCAGTGTTAGTCGGAAGCACACAAATCATCTCAGCTCCCTATGCATGTAAATATGAAGCGCTTTGTCAGTAAGTCATCTATCAACCTCCATCGGCGTGGAGGGGAAACGTGATATCAGCTGCTTTCCATCAACTCATTGATCATGATGTTCATGTTGTAATGTCAGGTGGTAAACATCAGACGCAATAGGCTTTTTAAAGGGGGAGTGAGTCCATTTGCCATTGTGTTCCCATTTTAGCTTCACAGGAAATAAAGCTCTGGCAGGATTTAGTCACAGGCCTTCAGGGACCAACCATGAATCTATTGAGGGTAAATCTGGATACAGATTTGAAAGTGGAGCCCTGTGACACATTAAACCAAAACATGTTTGACTTACTGGGTGTAAAATGATCCGTATCTTCTGCGCATTTTCCGTCTAATTGTGTGTCCCAGTTGTGTGCTAACTTCAGATTTAGCTCCGTGCTAATTTGAATGGGAATAAAATAGTTTCATCTTGCAGCTTTTCTCGACTTTCTCAAATTCTGATTGTAAAACGAGTCATTTCACAGCGGTCAAAAAAATGTACCAACCATTTTATAGTCACTTCTTTCACAAAAGCCTTTTGGGCCAGTATGCATCATGTGACGTTGTAATTACACGGATAGGGATCATTATGAAATCTCAGTATTCACTATCATGATCATGTGACACATGGCACCAATTGGTGTTTTTTGATCTCTAGTGATGGTCCTTGTTTTCTTGTTTTGTTAACATCTTGTACATGCTAGTGTGGGCGGCACAGAGCACATTCCTGCAGGTGGTTTCATGTTGCTCCTCTGATCAAAAGATGGTCGTAACGCTCCGAGAAATTCAAGGTGCAAAGTTCAAGTTAATCTTTAGTCTTAAACATGTTAAAAGGACAATGTAAATGTGGTCCCTGGCTCTCTCATCCCTTAAAGCTATATATAAACAAATGAAAACAACAAAGACATCAGAAATTGCACAAAATACTAGTAATAATCCACGGCGAGTTATGTAAGGCGTACACTGTTCGTTATTTTGACCGCCTGTGGGTTTAACCAGTCTTTGAGGCAGCTGTTTTCTATTCGTGCTGGGTGGCTAGTGTCCTCCATGATACTTGGGTCCTTCCTTCTTTGGCAGCTTTGGATTTGTAAGCCATTTTTCTTTCCTTCTCTGTTGTTTGTGGTCTCCTTCACGCAAGAAGCCTGACCAAGCTATGCCTCCTGTGAGGATGCTCTCTATGGCAGCCTGGGAGACACTGTTCAGGGTTTATGTGGACATTTTCCTGCCATGAAAAAAGGCAGAGAAGATGTAAAAAACCAAACATGGATGTAAACAAAGCAGATTCATGCATGCAGTTTAGATTCATTCAATACTTTTGTTTGGCCTCAAGGCTATACAATAATGTGTGATTGTAAAGTGCGTGTCCTTCCTAAATGTCGATGATTCTATTAGTTGATATTGCTGCGTTTTCTTTTTCTTTATTTAACTGCTGAGGCAAACTAAATTTCACAATATACATCTGTGGGTGGAGGTCATGAACAATAAATCTAGCATAATAATAGGATAAGTTGTTATTATTTATACAATTTAAGATAAAGACAGAAGAAAGAAAAAGCATGAACAATAAGCACATGACAAATACAAAAATCTGATTCAGGTCCTGACATCATGTTAACAACTTTGTTTACCAGAAAACTGTGCAGTCAGTGAACATCAGCTGCATAATGTCTGCCAGCAGGTCTTTTTTCTGTTATGGTTATTTTCAGCATCCAAAAAATGATCAGTGTGCACAACTGCATGCTTATGTGGGCCGCATCTAAGGCCCTTTCAGCTGGCACCTCATCAGGAGGGCAGGGACCACACACACTTAATGCAGCTTTGATATTTTGAAGTCTGTCAGAGGTTTCTATGTCTGGCTGCTCCGATCAACACATCAGTCAAACTCAGGAGCGAGCCCACCGCCTCCAGACTTCACCTCAATGTGCGGACAGTTTATAATCATATGGATGCTGTTATAATGTGCAGTGATTGAGATCCCGACCCACCAAACATCCTGGAAAGTGACGAAGTTAAGTTTTTCGCTATAAATGACATAATTACATAGTCGCCATCAGTAAACAGGACGCTGTCTGACTCACTCCCGGGGACGGAGGCTGTTTTCTGGGGGAAAGCTCACTGACTTCTCGGTCAGAGGGCTGACGGTCACAGTGATTTATTTTCATCACAAACAGTCGTGAGTTAAAGTTTTTCACCAGTGACAGACACTGTTTTTCGGGCAGAAATGTGACGAAGAGTCGGTAGGACAGACAGGAGTGGGACATTTCTCTTTATTAAGTTGAGTGAAGGACCTGTGCAGTTATCAGACGGTCTGACCGACACGCCCTCGCTCCGCGCTGCCGGCTTATCTGTTCACACTGGGGCGGTTCAAAAATATTGCGTCCCTGATACTACCTCCAGAGGAGGATCAGCGCCAGAGCGAAATTTCCCCCCTCGCAGCCTCTGAAACTTTCACCCAGAGGAGGAGGCGTTTGAGGCTTTGTTTTTTGGCCGCGGTGGTGGCGATGGCCACTCCAGCCAGAGAGCAGAGGGCGGAAGTGAGTTTACACTTTGAAACGGCATCAGGTGTGTGCTGGATGCCGATGCCTTGGTAGAGGTTGTGCTGCTTGCTGACAGCAAACAGGTAGGCTCCGTCTGCACTGGGGAGAAGGCTGGCTGGCGTACAGAGAGGTCAGCGGGCCGGCTGGGGTGTCTGAAGGAGAGTGGGATGAAATGGAAATGTCTAAGGGGGATGTTGGAGAAGCTGCATTGTAAAAGCATGGCAGTCAGTCAGGCAAGGGAGGGTGAAGTTTAATGCTTTTGCATACGAGAACCAAGAATATGACAAATATTGAATTGGTTTAATATTTTCTGGACTCAGAAGTTTCTCAGATCTGTGAGAAACGTGCAGTAGGGTGTCGTCAGGTGTTAGGGTAACTCCAAGAAAGAGGTTCAGGCTGATGGAATGGGCTACAACTGTTCAGTGGAATCTTTGTTTGCTGGAAGTGTGATGAGTGTGTCTGGCACGGGTGTCTGTTGGGCAGCTGGATTTGTCCCTCTCTCTGTTTTTCCTCTCCTCTTTTCTTATGGAGGTTTTAAAACCCGGGACACTAAATCTAAATGGCAAAAACAAAATTGCTAATGTGATTTTCTTGCAGGTAACACATACTGATGTGGATAATGAGGTGGATTGGGGGCTCTGGTGGAAGAGGTACTTACATCCTAAGCCATGGTACCAATAGGAGTGTAGAGGTTGCAGTCGTATTCATGCCAGAGCTTGCGGTTGGTGTGATTTCACAGAAGGAGGTTTGTAAAGGCATGTTGTCTGTCAGTGAGGTCAACAATTCAGGGGTTCGTGTTTGTGTTAACGAATGTGTATGCACATAATACAGGCAGGGAAAGGGTGGTGCTGTTTGAGGCTATGAAACAGGAATTGTCTCAGGTTGTGCAGGACAACATTGTAGCGCTGGGGGGATTTCAACTGTACTATTGATCCGCATCCAGACGGAAGGGGTGAAGAGCCACCTGTGGGTTCAGCCAGTGTATTGAGCAGGATTTTAACAGATTATGATCTGGTGGATACATGGAGGGTGAAATCACCAGACAAGAGGGGCTTCACATGGGTAAAAGCATGGCCTGATAGGGTTAGTGCGGCTAGGTTGGACAGGATATACATTTTCCGCAGACACAACAATATATTGGTTAGGGCACACTTGTTCAGTGCAGTGTTTTCAGACCACCGTATGGGCCAGTGTCACTTGAATATTTCCTCAGGACGTAGGCACTTTTTGTATTGGAAATTCAATGTGAGGCTTTTGCAAGATGCCCATTTTTGCTCTTGTTTTAAAGATTTCGGGGTGGTGTGGAGAGAAAGAAAGCAGGAGTTTGAGTCGCTCAGGTTATGGTGGTATGTGGGAAAGTGCCAAATCAGAAAATTTTGTCAGCAATGTGCAGCGTCTGCTGCTGCAGAGATGAAGAGAGCAATTGGAAGGATGAGAGTAGCATAGAGGATGTTGAGGACAGACTTGTGGAGCAAAACATTGCAGAACAGAGACACAAATTGGAGAGATTTGGTCTCCATTCTCCAGGATAGAGCGGGAGCTAGATTTTCAATGTTGAATGCAATGAATGCACCTACCTCCTTTTTTTTCTAACTGGAAAATGACAGGGGAAGGATAGACACATGCACTGCTTGTATCTGCCTGATGTTACCTGTGAACTGTATGAAAAGAGGGAGATGGCTGTGGGTTTTTATGGGACACTCTGTTTAGCAGAGGACTGTGATCCAGTTGCTGAGGTATTTCTGGAGGGTTTACCTTCCAGGAGTTGAGTGAGACCATGGTACAGATGTGTCTGGGCATTCCCCAGTTGTGTGTGGATTTTATTTTCTAAAAGCTTCTGGTCAGTTCTGGGCCCAGACTGGTATGAGGTGTGATGGAGTGCCTCTGTGTAGGGGAGCTACCACTCAGCTGTCACAGGGCAGTCCTAACTCTAAGTGACTTGAAGAACTGGCAGACTGTGGCACTGCTCTGTGTTGATTTCACAATTTTTCCCAAGAGTCTGGCAAACCAGCTGAAGGGATATTTAAAGACTGATACACCATAACCACACTTACTGTGTACCAGGCCGTTTAATGCATGACAACCTGCATCTCGTGTGTGACATGATGGACTTTCAAATATGAACTTTGGTCTTCTTAGTTTGGATAAGGAGAGCCCAGGGAGATTCAGCAGCGCTGTCCATTGTCAGGTCAGTTATATACAGTGGCCAATGAGCCTTTGCTAACCTTGCTATGTAGGAAAGTTCAGGTTGGAGTAGGCTTAGAGTTATGGCTTGAGACGGCTGTTCTGTTCATGATCAAGTCCTGAAGGCAATAGTGGGTGCACTTCAGTTTTACCAAAGGGTTTGGTCTGCAAAAGTGAACTGGGAGAAGAGTGGGGCGCTGTTATGTTGGGGGTGGTGGTCCCACAGCTACCAGGGTCTATGGAGTGGAACACGGAGGGGCTGAAGGTGTTAGGGGTACCTGGGCTTGGAGGGCTGGGACAGTAGGAACTTGTTAGCCATAACCACCAGGCTGGCAAAGTGGGTTTGGATGCTCTCTCATGCCTCCTACAGAGGTCCGACACTGTTAATTAAATGTTTGGTGGCTTCACTGTGGCACAAGTTGGTGGTTCTTAATCCACCAGCGGGCCTGTTTGAGAAGCTACAACTACGGGGCTGTATCTGCAGGTACAGGAGGGTGGCCATGGACCGGTTTACTTGGAGAGCAGAGTCATCGCCTTCAGGCTCCAAGCAGCCCATAGGTAGGGCCCTATAAAATCTGTTTTATTTTTTCCCAAGTTCCGTTTTTTCCATTTTAATTTTTGGGAATCCTGTTTTACTCTTATTTTACTGTGTGTTTTAATGTTTAACTATGTCTGACTAAAATGCACACCTTTATTTATGATTTCTCAGGTCTACTTCTTTGCAAAACAACGTTCACCTGACACATTCGGGAACTGCTCAGCTCTGTACTGAGGGGTTAATGTCGAGTTTCTCAGTTTTTCCGCAGACGAAGACAGAGCCGTGGGCAGCCGCTTCACATTGTTTTGAAGGGGGAGGGGCTCAGTCTGTGGAGGGGGCTTGTTGTGCCACCCAGATTTGCTTCCCTCCGTGCAGTTTGCCCCAGACATACGTTCCTCTTCCACATGAAAATAGCATTTCAGTGAAATTATGTCAAATTCCACGATATTCCGCGCTAATAAATCGGCTAATTCCGCGATTCCGTGATCGCGGAAATCATAGGGCCCTACATAGGCTTCTGTTTCACAAAGATTTTTGCTGGGGAGACCCAGCACGGTCGCTGTTTCGAAGGGCTAGTGGCACTGGGAAGGACCAACATCTCTTCCTTTTGAGCCCAGGGGCTAAGGACGCCATTAGACTGCTGCTGCTGCTGCTGCTGCAGTTAAAAGTCAAAGTCTTCAACTTCTTCGCCTTCTTCTTCTTCTTCTTCCTTGCCTCCTTCTTCATCTTCTTCTTCATCGTCTTCTTCTTCTTCTATTTCTTCGTCTTCGTCAGCTTCTTCTTCTCTTTATTCTTCTTCTTCTTCTTTGTCTTCTCCTGGAAATCTTACCCATCACACTTTAAAATGAATATTTCTCACAGAGGGCAGAATTAAGTATCTCTGTACTCGTCTCCAGAGAGTTTTAAAAGTTAATTATTATCTGCACATTTTCTCTGAGACATTATCTCCAGAGCTCCAAAATTACAGGAAAAACTGTCAGATCGCTGCAGCGGTTCCACATACTTCAGCTTCAGCTCTCCTCCTCCTCTGCAGCATTTGAACCATTATGTGAGCTCTCGAGGTGCTGCGAGGTGCTGGTCCTCATGCATGCATCACGTGTATAACATAACTAATGAGGGACAGAAAAGTCATCCGTATCTTTGCCACTAGAACAAAAGAAAAGGTGGAAGAAAAGAGATGAAAGTCGGGAAGTGAAGCAGAAAATCATCTGCACAGAGCAGAGGGGCACATCTATAAAAGGCCCTTTATCACAGACAAATGTTTATCATAATTTCAACATGTTAAGTTTAAAATTGAGCTTTTTATTTAGTTTTCATGGCTCAGTGGTCAAGACCTTTATTCCGCAGGTGCAGAACTATATTAACTTTTAATGCAGGTGAAGAAAACATGCAGAAATGTTGTTCCTCCTGAGAAAAACTTGACCTTCAGCATTTTGCTACAATCAAACGTTTTATCAAGAGTGACCTTCACACAGACCACAGAGGGAAAAAACAGGCGAAAACATGTCCATACAAAGACTGTGACCCAGCAGCTTGTCCAAACTTAATATATTAAACTTCTATCAGGGATGAAAGATTTTGGGTTGTAGATTTTTTTAATCTTAAACTGGCAGTTGACACGTTTTCTGCTTTAACTAATCATTACAAAGTAAATGTTGGTTGCACAATCTACTGTCTATAGAATAACGACACCATCAGCATTTAGATTGGTTACCTATAACCTAAACTTTCCCTTTGCTGTTCTGTCTGACGCCATTTGTCTCCTTGGAAAACGAAGTCAAGCTTGCTTTCACTTCTCCATTTTAGACAAAATGAGTGAATAAACTCATGTTTTTGTGGTTGAGGTAAACGTTTTTTTTTGTGACAGTAAGACAACGTGGAAACACTTAATTGTTTTATTAAAAGAATACCAAAACCTTCCTGTTTGTAAAAGAGTTGTTCATATGTGACATCCCAGTAGGTTTACCTTTAAAAGTCTTTTTGCAAGAGAATAGAGCAACGTGCTGTAGAACTGAGAAGTCGACAGGAACACCTATTCAATCCTGTTAGGGCCTTTATCAACAGGCAGTCAGTTTTGTTTTAGGCCTAACAAATTAAACCAATCAGAGTCATCTCCCACTGCCTCCACTGTCTCCCAATCCTCTGTCGCATCAACAACTTTGTTTGACTACTATAAGCAAATGCACCCATATTTTTCTGAGGAGGAGGACCGCTGCTGTGCATCCCTCTTTGTTTAACAGAAATATCTCACTCCATGGATCAGGTGGGGTGTGTCATACACATATCATTCTGATTAAGTGCAGTAGGGGAGTGAAATAAAGTATCCTTAATGAGGATCACACTTATCACAAAACCCACAGCGATCCCCCAGCAGCAACCGATAAGTGAGTCTCCCTATTAAGAGAGCCAGTGCGCACATTTACACAGGAGGCACAGCAGCTTAACTTCATTGATTATTATTATCCCCATATAAGTCCTGGCTTGCCAGGAGTTTGACTGGATTTCATATTAACTAATGTTCTGTGTGCTTCTACATGTCAAAGGTCTGGAGTAAAGCAGTTGCTTTCTGCTGCCTCAAAATAGCAGTGCACCATCAATGCACCTGCCCAACCTCACTTTAAGACAACATGGCCATGAGTAAACAGCTGGGTGCAAGTAGATTTTCTACTTACGCAACCATCAGTGACACTTGCACTGCACTGGGTGAAATAACGAGCCCCTTAAACTTGTCTTGATTGGGCTATGGTCCATGATGAGTTTGACCTGTTGACAATTAAATCATTCAGCTTCACCCCATACCTGTTTATCGCTTTGAGTCCAAACTGCAGAGAAAAGAGTCTCTTCATCTCCAAGGCAACTAGCAGTGTGTGTGTACAGTAGCATGTATGTGTGGCGGAAAGAGGGTGTCGCATCCACACAAACACTAGGCTGCTGTAATATTTCCTCCTTTGGAAAATCTCAGCTTTCAATTAGAGGTTTGGATGAGAAGCTCCCCGAGGCTTCATCATGTTTTTGTTTTTCCAAATCTTGCTCATTGATTCTCCGCTAATTGGAACAAATTATTCTAATTGAGATTTACCCTAGTTAGAGGAGAGGAGGGAGAAGGGAGAGACCTATTACAAGAGAATTAGCACAAAATGAGACAAGTAATCTCATCCTGCGTTGGTGTTTTTTGTCTTATCTGGCGGAGCTGCAGGAAGTTGCCAGTGGGAATTCTGTGTGTTGCTCAAGGACTCCTGAGCAGGATTCATGGATTGTCTTTTCCAACCATAAGTCGGCCTCCAGACTTCTTGTCTAGCCATTTAATTTTTCAAATTTTCATATTAACAGTGGATGAAATAGATAAAGTGGATGTTGCTTGTGGAGCCCTGGGTAGTTCGATTCATCCCTAAATATTTAAATTACAAATTTTTTGGCTATTGAGATGTTCGTGTAAATTTTGTTCTGAAGAAAGGTGTTGTGATGTTATTAACATGGTTCATTTGCTATTCACTTTATACTGCCACTTTAAGTAGGTTGTTTGCAGTGTACCTGGCTAACATGTGACGTCATGCCAGTTTCCCTGATGTGATTGGCTGTGGGGCACGAGCTAGCGGAGCAGAGTTAACTGTGTGAAAAAAGAAACAAGGAGAAGTCCACAGCAGCAGTAGCAGGGCAACATGTCCGCCCCAGAGAAAGAACCGCATCAGTCCTGTCAGTAATAAGGGAATAATCATGAGAGGGCATCTAGCTCTAAGTTGTCAGCAGTGGGTGGTATTTCATACAAATCTGCCTTCCAAAACACTGAAAACATGACAGCTAGTTATTTCCATATACACTCTACAAAACAATTACATTTATGACTTGAAAGTTTTTTGAAAAGAAATAAAATGACCAGCCAACTGATCCAAACTGCTGGTTGCCTTGGAGATGAAGAGGCTCTTTTCTCTGCAGCTTGGACTCTAAAGGACAGTCAACAGAGGGTGTCAAGTTCTTCAGGTTTTTTCACAGCCGTGCCCAAACTTGAAAGGGCCAGTTGGACTCAAGAAGGACACAAAGGGACAACTCAATCCTCTTTCCTTGTGATTTATTGATGTTTGATTTGAAGCAATAAATAAAGTGGGTTATCGGTGTAAATGAATGCATGAACAGAATGAATAGTCGAATAGGTTGATAACCTTAACCAAACAGAAAAAAAACACACATTAGTGTTTCATAAACATACATCATAATACATGCTTGGCTTTCCTTTAAATCAATCCAACCAAAATTAATTGCCACTGATAGGGCCTAGGTTTAAGAATAAACTTAACCATTTCCAACTATGAATGAAATTACATTTAAACAATCCATTTTAATAAGAATAAACTTAAACATCACTGATAACTTTTTAAATTTACTTTCAGTCAACTTAAACAATTTTGTAAACATCAGTGAAATTATCTTTAAACATTCTCCTCAGTACAAAACAAGCAAACAAGCACTTCTTTCCCTTGGTTTCCTCACCAGTTGCGTCTTCTAAGTCCACACAGGAGCTGTCTGTCTTCCTCTT
The DNA here is from genome assembly GCA_900302685.1 of Spondyliosoma cantharus. Lineage (NCBI taxonomy): Eukaryota > Metazoa > Chordata > Actinopteri > Spariformes > Sparidae > Spondyliosoma > Spondyliosoma cantharus. Next base: position 41 of record OMLP01040294.1, on the reverse strand, counting down.
AGCAGCATGTCAAAAGGAGTGACTGACTGAAGCTCAAACAT